>JBBBDQ010002183.1:460000-502500 GCA_037127315.1 Ascarosepion bandense
CTATCTATCTATCTATCTATCTATCTATCTATCTATCTATCTACTATCTATCTATCAACATGTCGTAGTTTCTACTGGCAAGTAACATATTTTTATGTATTTTTTCCATTAATGTTACAAATGCTGAAATTCCGGAAAAAAGAAGGTAAATAAAATAAAGTTATTTCTAAATGAATAAACTGCTTCATTCTTGATAAATGTATAGAAGAGGCCATTTTTTTTTTCATCTTCCGAAGCCTTATCTTGGATTGGTAGGAGTAAAAATAATTCTTATTTTTATATTCATACAAAAGACACAAACAGCACATCTGAAATAAATCTAAAATAATTCATAGAATGGAGGATTTTTTATAAGCTAGATATGGGCGTAAGGTAAGGATATTTCTCTTCACGGCATTTATCCGATCTCTCCAGTGAAGCATTCTTGTGAAAGTCCCACAAGGATTTAGTGACCCCAATGTTACTCTAACGTTAAATATACAGATGAAAGCAGATACAGAGGAAAACAACAGGAATTCCTACAAAAGAGAGTGAAAGAAAGCGAGAAGAAAGGACTAAACACCAATTGTAAGAAGACGGAATCATGACGTGGAGCCCCACCGTCTTTTCTACAAATATTTCCATGGCAACTGCTTTTTTTACTATGCCCCAATTACGCAAATTAGCTACTAAACTGGAAATTAGATCCCACTCTTTCGCCAGTGATTATTTCCAGTGATAACTGTTACACCTACTGCTAGGAAAGTTAGTTTACTGTGTCGTGTCAGAAAACATTTTTCGTCAGAATCCATCTTGCAAATTCATAAATCTACTGTTGCTCAGGGTATTGAATATTGCTACTGTTATTCAACACACACACACACACACACACACACACACACACACACACACACACATATATATATATATATAGCCTTTGGGATTTCACTCACCCGATCGACTCAGTCGATTAAAAACTGTGGGCGATTTGAGTTTATGATTTTATTCGTCCACGGTTGATTAAAAATCTCGCAATGAAACGTGTCCTTCCAAATATAGAAAAATTAAATCTGATTCCTTTTACAACCCAAAAGTATGTCATTGAAGATTCACATTTTACTTAGAATGACTTACAATGACATTTTGGAACTCTCTGGTCTTATGCATGGCGCCTGATTTACGTTGAAATGTGTGGTTAAACGAAAGACAGTGACATCCTGAATCATCAAAGCAACATCTGAAAAATGGAATTTAGATTGACAAGCTTCTGACTCGCTTTAATCGTCCCGGTCGGTGTAAACATTCGTTTAATTTACGCTTCCAGAGTGGAGCCAAATTTTAAATCCTTTCTAACACGTTCGAAATTTTAAGTAAAATTTCTTTTTTTGCTTTCCGTCAGCGATTCACGCTATGTTTACGTAAAACGACTATTAAGGAAATGGAGTCGGTCGAGTAAATGATTTTGGGGCTAGTAAATTATCCCTCGCTCTCGGCCACTGGCCGTGTGATTTCTTTTTCAAATCTCAAAGACCATATATATATATATATATATATATATATATATATATATATGTTGTAACCTAAAAAGGTTAATGAATGAGAAATTACCAAGACGGGCGTTGGAAAATAAAATAGTAATCTTTATAACATCAAAAAAATTCAATACTCTCCAGCTGCATGGGGTAGATCACCACTACTAGTGGTGAACTGCTAGACAACAATATAGGTATTCAGAATCCGGCAAAGTCAGAATTTCGTCTGAGTGAACTTAATCGCTAGGAGGCAATATATGTATTTAACCCGAAGGCAGAATTAAGTCTGAGCAAAGTTAATCGCTAGGCTGTAATATTGTTATTTTTTCTGCATCCCCACTTGAGACAAAATATGGCACAAATTAATTTTAAATTTGGTTAATCCGAGCCATATAGCTCGAGCAAAAATTGAATGTCTACTGTTTCTCAGATGAGGCACTACTCGTTTGGGTTACTCTCTGCCCAAAGGCTGAGAGCTCGACAATATCAGAATTTTGTCTTAGGCGGCAATATAGATATTTATTCGCCTCCTTATTTGAGACGAAATCGGAGCCATATAGCTCGGGTAAAAATGTAATGTCAAATATTCCCCAGACGAGAATCTACCTTCGGCGGAGCCTCGACTGTGTTACTCTCCGCTCGAAGGTAGAGAGTCTGACAATGTCATAATTGCCTCCGAGCCAAGTCAATCGTGTATAACCTTTTTATGAGTATTGGAACATACTCATTAATGTTCATAGGTACGAATAGAACAGCAACCATATCTAGTTTAGTGTTCCTGCCGTATATCTCGAGATCCTTGACAAAATTCAATGTAAGTCTAGTAATTTAATGAAGGCATATCAAGAACTCTTCAAAATAATAATTGAGAAAATATATTTTAAAGAAAAGATCTGTGATCTATGCAACATGAAACCTATATTCAGAAACAACTCAACACTACGGAGAACTCATTGCCGAGTCAAACGTAACACGGAGGAGAATATTTATCAAATATTGTGCCTATTTTAGGAAAATAATTTAAAACTGAAAGCAACCTTCTCCCTAAAATGGAAAGGTAGTAGAAATGCCGAAAAGCTGTAATGGGTATTGGGTCAATGAAATTAGGCATAGCTGATCATGTAAGAAGAGAAAATGGGGTATCCTCTAGGGAAGAACAATGCAGAGACAGTTGTCTGAATTTATCAGTGAATACAAGACTGCTTCAGTAGACATGGGAACAACAGTAAGAGAAAGAGAAATTACGGTGAATGCAGTAAAGTGTGTCAAGTAGCAGCAATAAAAGCAGCCGACAAATTAGCTCTAAACTCATGTCTGTCTCACGGGAAAATAATGTCGTGAAATAAAGCGTTGGTTTAGGAATTTGTGACAGAGTAATAATTTATAGAAAAGCCATAGGAAAGCTACATTAAATATATAAATATATAGCAGGAACACAAGACCATATGTGGCAGCAATATTCAAAGCATGGAAGTATGGTAGACTTACAAATATGTAAGATAGATTCTGGAGAGAAGCATTGCAGATCCCTCTTTGGATTTTATAAAGAATCTCTAAATATACAGCAGGAGCACCAGACCATGTGTGGTAGCAATATTCAAAGCATGGATGACACAAGGAAGAGACAACAGAGGTTTCTGGGACACGAAACGAGGAAGAAGAGTTTGAAGAAAGACGGATAGAGGGAAAAGGAAACAGGAAAAAGTAGCGCGAGTCAGAAAATGGATGGCGCAGCGGGGTTTGAGAGAGATACCAAGAGAAAATTATTAAGAGCGAGAAGGGACAGAAGCAAATCGAAGTCCACGATTGCCTACATTCTGAAGAGATACGGCACAACTAGAAAAAGAATATTTAACTCATAGTCATGTATGTTAATTTGAGACAGAATTAATTCTCTCTGGAAAGGAGATATTTGAAAAAAAATAGTACAGATTTATATTTTGATAAGATTCTATAGCGGCAGTTTCATGAATTTTTCGTCTAAATTACTTATACTTTTTATATATGTGACATTATTTCGACTAAAGGTGTAGTTGAATTTATATCTATGTATGACCGATGCATTTGATAAATTGTTGTGTATGAGATCCCCTTTTATGTTCAGAGTTACGTTTTTGTTTTTTTTTATTTTTTTTTATTTTTTGCAAAATATCCCCTTATATTTTGAGGACCAGTTACGGCTTTTATATTGATTTTTAAATATATCACACTTATTTTAGTTCGTGACATTCCCCATGCAGTTTATCATTTGATAATTTATTCACTACAGTTCGAGGAGGGCTGTCAAACATATGATTAATGAAGAAAAATAATCCACAACGTTTTAAAAGATGCAACTCAAACGGAATTCAAACCGGAATGCAAATAAAATTGTGGTCGCTCATCGTTGGCACTAAGCGGGTCTTGTGTTTTACTCATGACTTCGGTCCTCACTAGGTGCCATATTTGGTTTTTCGTTTCTCCTCCTGGACTTCTTCATACCCATAATCGTCTTGAGTATTCTTGAAGCCATAGTTGCGAAGGTCGAGAAGGTCGAGATGGTCGAGATGCCTTTCGCGTAAATGATTTTATTGTGCTCTGGAATTCGAAATCGGATCTCCGATATTTTATTCAGAACCGTTATGGATTGACCACTGGAAATTAATATTTAATGTTCCAAAAAGTAAAGGTTAACATCTCTGTATGGTTGATAACTGGTATTGAGTGGTGTGATCGATCCTCACCAAGTAACCGATATTTGCGTTCAAGCTAGGCTATTGCCTAGCTTGGGAGTAAATAGTCTTCTAATATGTAGACGCAAGTAGTCTTCTAATATGTGTATTGTCTTTCAATTCATGGCGCTCGACAACTTCCTATTCTTCGTAACTATGTGCCCGTTTATTAACCCTTCTATTCCTATCCGTTTGCTCTAGTTTCTAAGGTAGGTTACCGGCTGTTTCCCTCCGATTCACTGTGAGCGTTAATTTCTCCAAACACTTCTTTCTCTTTTTTATTAATCATTTCAACCCAAGCAAAGTAGTACCGCCACTGATGTGCAGAGGGCTAAATAAGAGAGTTAAAGCTTTAGGCAGGAAGAGAATGAAGACAAAGACGAACTAGCTACAGGGGTGTCAGTGAAAGGGCAAGAGAAGGATGTAAACACAGGTGTGTAGACAGCTGCGAAGGTAGAGAGAAAGGGAAAGAACAAGATACACGGGGTGATGTAGAAAGGGCTGGAGTTAAGTGGATAAGAGATGGGAATTGAATTTGCATTTAAATTCCTTGAGGTTGTAGCTGTCAGGAAAGCAAGTATATGGAAGGGAGTTCATATATCACGGAATTTTAATGATTTCTTTCCCAACATTTTTTATGCAGTTTTCATTAAAACTTCCTCATTTCAATCAATATCCATCCATCCATCGTATTCCCATCATCTTCCTATAGAATAATCCTTTGTATTGCTGCTCTCTAAAACATTTCATATATGTAATGACTATCTATTATTTCTTTATTTCATAGATGTAATGACTATCCATTTTTTTCTTTATTTACCCCCGCCTTAAAAGCGGAGGTATTGTTTTTGGTCACTCTAGTCTGTCTGTTTGTTTGTCTATCTGTCTGACCGTAGTCAAGATATCTCAATACCCGCTGGATGGATTTGGATGAAACGTTCAGGGATGTTTGGCCTCATGACTGGCACGGACTGATTGGATTATTTTTCCGTTTTTTTTTTTTAAATAATACTTTTCCGTGCATTTCACAAGCCAAATACTAAATTATCTCCCTTGGATTGTCATACGCTATTACAGTAACGGACTATTTTTTCTACAAAAATATTATTACCTAATAATTTAATATCTATTATCTAAAAGCATATATATATATATATATATATATATAAGTTTCTACTATGTGGTGTCTTAAGGCGGTTATTGCAAATCACATGAAGACACATGAAAGCTAGAAACCTAGCCCACTTAATAACTCGTTTACAAATGAAAAATATTCAAAAGTTCTATAAGTGTATTGAACACTTTTTAATACACCTGTGTATTGGTCTAATTTAGTTATGACCCAAAACTAAGTAATTAAATAATTATATATATATATATAGATATATATATATATATATATATATATATATATATATATAACGTTGTACACTTGGTATATAATCCGGGTAAATTTCAAAAGAGACGAACTCGAGAGAACTCAATGTTGAATTCATTTATTTAACACAGTTATATTTTATAACGGATTTCTGATTATTAGTTTGGATGATACATATTTCACCGCTTTGGTGTTCAAATCCAAAGATTTGGATCTTAAGAGCCGCGCTAAGAACACCAAAGCGGTGAAATATGTATCATCCAAACTAATAATCAGAAATCCGTTATAATATATATATATATATATATATATATATATATATAGATATAGTGTATCGAGGCAGCAAATAATTTTCTAAACATATACTGTTAAATATAAGAGACAATGAATGTCTATTATGTTTAATCATGTACATTAAATCCAAACAACCCACACGTAATAAAATCACGTTTAAATCTGGCCATAACACATTACATTGCATTTACATTTGCAAACTGGGTTTGTTATTTTTGGTAACTATTGCCGTTGTCTAGGGAGTTTTATGTCAACGCAAAATGAAATCGTCGGTGATGGTGGATGTTATTGTATTACCGTCTTAATAACCTCTCTGAAGATGGTTCATGTGAGCCGAAAGCTTAGATCCAACTTAATAAAAAAGTATCCGAATTTTGGAGAAATTTTGTCTTTATTTTTAACTGAAATTAAAGCCAAAATACGACGTTTACTACGGCTCATGATTAAACATAATAGACATTCATTTAACAGTATATGTTTAGAATATACACTCCTGATCAAAAATTTAAGACCACTTAAAAATCATTAAAAATAATTTTTTTTTTATGGATAGATTTTAAACTCTTCCTACTTAAGGTTACCAATACTACAATCTAAAAGGTTATGGAAACAAAAAGCTACATTCCAAACATTTTATTTAGAAATTTACATTTTTATAAAATGAGGCGATTTACGCATGATCAAAATTATAAGACGATGGGTATAAATTGTTAGATCTATGGTAATTCCAATGTTTTTAGTTCAGTTAGAGATTAGCAATCACTGCGTAAAGTTGTTACCATGCCTAAAGCAAGCATTTACCAAAGTTGAGCGTTCTCGAATTCTAGAATTCCATAAGCAAGGTTTGTTACAGCGGGCGATCGCAGCAAAGTTAAATCGCAGTAAAACTGTGATTTGCAACTTTCTAAAGAACAGTGAGAATTATGGAAAAGCAAAATCCTCTGGTAGGCCCCCAAAAATTTCTCCTGTATTGAGTAAGAGAATAAAACAGGTTGTTATGAACGAGGGGGGACTTTCTTCTAGTCAAATTAAGGCAGTCACAGATGCTGATTGCAGTCCCGTAACCATCAGACGACACTTACGACAAAAAGGCATGGTAAATAAAAAGCGTAAACAAATTCTTCGGCTGCTTCCATGTCACAAGGTGGACCGCTTAAAGTTTGGTTGGGAATACCAAACATGGGACGTTGAGAAGTGGAAGAAAGTCCTGTTTTCTGATGGAGAAAAAATTCAATCTAGATGGTCCTGATGGCTTCCAACGATATTGGCATAACAAAAACATGCCTCCTGAAATTTTCTCCACACGTCATAGTGGTAGAGGGTCCCTAATGGTATGGGGTGCCTTTTCTTACAGAGGGCCGATGGAGCTCAAGGTGGTGCAGGGTTGTTAAACAGCGGCTGGTTATGTTAGCATGCTACAAAAAGCATCATTGATGATGGAGGGCCATTGTTTGTGTGTGGATGGATGGTTATTCCAACAGAATAATGCAGCAATCCACGCTGCAAAACGGACCTTGACCTTTCTCATCTCTTGGGACATCCTGCATGCTCACCAGACTTGAACCCAATTGAAAATGTTTGAGGATGGATAAGAGATGTTCATCGAAATGGCAAACAATATTCAACAAAAAATGAACTTCGTTAAGTCATCTTCAGAAGCTGGAGCAACATCCCCTGCACCTTAATGGAAACGCTTATTTCTAGCATGCCCGACAGAATTTTTGAAGTCATCAAAAGCAGTGGAGGTAGAACTCATTATTAAATTTGGTTGTTGAATGTTTTCATACACTTTTCATACACTTTTTGTACAATTTCGGAGAATGTCTCTGGTCTTATAATTTTGATCATGTGTAAATCGTCTCTTTTTATAAAAATGTAAATTTCTAAATAAAATGTTTGGAATATAGCTTTTTGTTTCCATAACCTTTTAGATTGTAGTATTGGTAACCTTAAGTGGGAGGATTTTAAAATCTATCCGTAAAACAAATATTTCTTTTTAATGATTTTTAAGTGGTCTTAAAAATTTTGATCAGGAGTGTATATAATTCGCAAAAATGAATCAATTTTGGGGTATTAAAAAGTAAAAGTGAACTCTTCCACAATTTTTGCAGCCTAATTTCTAATTTTACTTTTCATTTCTTTTGTATTTTCACTCTTGAGAGCAGTCAAGCTCATTGCAGCCAGTTAATCTCGTTTTAATAATCATTTCTTGATAATCGCTTAGATGATGTTGGTATTGCCTTGGTGAAGTATTGCGGTATTTGACTCAGTCAGTTAAGTGCCATAAGTGATACACGCTTGGGCGATCATGTCTCTTTCGATACATGATTGACTGGGCAGATGATTATCGCATAGTAGGTTGCCATTGCTTTCTGCCGTAGACTGGTTACCAGCCAAGGCTATAGAACCCAATCTATCCTGTTATTTAACCTATAACTGGAGGTAAGAGACGAGTTAATACCTTTTGCAAGTGTAGTTGTGCGTGAGCAAGGAATTGAACTGGAATTCAAACTAGGTTCCCCGATTTTTACTTCCGAGCCGATAACCATTGCCCCACGATGCACATCTGCACCACAACACACATCCAGTCTTGACTGTTCTTATTATCATTATAAATCTATTCGTTTTTATAGTCCTTTATCCGAAGCTTATTTTATGTACACATTTCAAGAAAATCTACGACTTCCTGATATTATTGATATTTTTATTTATCACTAGCCGTATAGCCCGGTGTTGCTCGGGTGTAATGAAAGCTTTAAAACTAATCCATAGCCCTGGAGCTCAGACTCAGCCTAAAGAATATTTGTGTGAAGTTTGGTGAGAATCGGATAAAAATTGTGGATTTGTATAAAGGACATACAGACAGATAAACAGACACACACACAAACATCTTGCCTTATATATATATATATATATATATATTATCGATTTTTTGCGCTATTGTAAGAACTGCAACTCTGAAACTTCTGAATATCGTTTTTATGTCTTTGTCTATGAGTGTATCAAATTGGATTAAAATCGGACCACACCCGACTTTTTCGATTATCGATTTTCGATATTTATCAGGGGTACCTCTACACAAAACCTAGCTATGAACACTTGCAGACGCTTATAGTACGACTGAGCAAATTTTCAAGAAAATAGGTTCAGCTGTTTCGGAGTCTATAGCTAAGGAACACGCACACACACACACACACACACACACACACACACACACACACACACACACACACACACGGACAAAGTTCTATTTATAAATAAGTTTAGTTAAAGTGGTGAAGGATTGTGCTCCGTTATTGTCCTAACATCATCTATAATCTACCTAGATTTTTAGCTTACCTGATGAATATTTATATTTCTTGAATTTAAAAAAATTTTAAAACTATCATAGAATTCTTGCATTTGTCTTGAAAAACTCAGGCAACGAAATGCGTCGGCTGAAATAAGTTTTCCTTTTCTCTTTATTTATCAATATTTACATTCATTTTGTACACTTACATCGGTACATACAAACGGTAGTATTGGAACTAAGAAACGCAAATATTGAGCTCTTATAGACCGCTAAATATAACGACAACACAGTCACCGAAGTTTTCATATTTCGTTCTCTAGGATTTCTGAGGATTATATTAACATTTGCTGTAAATGTACGAATTTTAAGAGGATTTTATATATTTTATTCTTTTTTATTGTACAGTAACATGCTTTTATGTGCTTTTAACGCTTTTCTCGTGATATTACGACTTCAGTATTTGTGGCGGACAGACGTAAAATCGAATAAAAAGGCTTAAACGTAATTTTTATTTTTCCATATATATATCTTTTTGACAAACGATGTACACACATATGACAGAATTTTATACACGCTCACAGAAACTGTTTAGTTTATTGGACAAGTAATTTATACAAATGAAGTAATTATAAATGGTCATAAATTTAATAACCCATACTTGGTTGACATCACTTTTGCTTTTTTTTTAATGCAAGTATCCTTATAGTTACGCTAGCGATGAGTTCACGAATATCATCTTGAGGGATTTCTTGTCATGTTTCACGCAATAATCCTAAAAGTTCGGGCTTAGAAGATGGCTTCCTGTTATGTTTGCGGAGTTTTCGATCTAATATGCCCCAAAGGCGTTCAATAGGGTAAATATCCGGGTACTGACTTGGCCATGGAAGTTTATTGATCCCATTTTGTCTCAACTAATGTTGCATTGCTTTAGCAGTGTAACATGGAACTCCATCTTCTATAAAAACTGAGTCAACTTTGCTCATTCTGCTACTCGAGAATATTGGAAGGAGCCCTTTTTTAAATATAGAAACATATTTGGCTGAATTGATGTTACCTTCACACTCCACAAGCGCTGAGCGACCATCACTCCAAATTGCACCCCATACCATTACTTAAAGGCCCTCATGTTTCACCGTTGGCTGTAGTCATTTTAAATCAATCTCTTGACTACAGAGTCTCCATACCCGTACTATTCCACTGTTGGAAAATAATGCGAATCTTGGCTCACCAGAGAAAATGACAGTGGTCCAAAAGGTCACAGGTCTTTCCACCATCTCATGAGCCCAATTCTTTCTGCATTTGATATTGGCTGGACGGAGAAGTGGTTTCTTTCTTGCAGCTCTGCCATAGTATTCCAGCTTGTGAAGATAACTGACAGCTGTTCTGGGACTGACATAAACTTGTGTTGCTATCTCAGAGGCCTTGCTACGTGGATCCTGTTCAACATTTCTTTGGACAAGACGCATGGTTCGTTCAGAAAGCCCAGGACGGCCTGGATGAGGTTTTGTGCACTTCTTGCCCTCTCTGGTGAATTTTACGATCATTCTATTAAAAGTAGAAAGAGGCATTGAAAAGTTTTCAGATAATTTTCTTTGACCGAGTCCACCTTCATGTTGGCCAACGATACGTCCTTGCTGAATTTCGGATAGGTCTGATACTCCTTTGGTTCGTGGCATGTTCTAGTATTGTTATCTGCAATTTTAATCAAATAATCTATGTTAATTTATCTTGGTTATTAAAATTAATCAGAAATAAAATTTATCTTGATATATATTCAATTCTGTTATGTCTGTGTATAATTGAGAATGATTTAACTCGAAACGATGTAACCAGAGGGATTTATCCCTATTGCGTTGAAACATCAGCTCTCGTACGATCACCAAAGTTAAACCACGTCAAGCCTGGTCAGTACTTAGATGAGTGACCGCTTAGTAATATCAGGTGCTGTAAACTTGGAGGTGTGTTTTTGTTTAAAGGATACCGGCTCGTAATGAGAAATCGGAGAGTCGAGTTCGAATTCTAGTTGAATCGGTTGCATTCATTTACACACAAATACAGCTAAAGAGCAGGATATTTTTTTATAATCGTTTTACCCCAAGCAAGGCTGTACTGTCACTAGTGCACAGAGAGTTACATAAGAGGAGAATGATAAGAAATATCGACCCGGATATACCCTCTTTCCGAATTTTTTGTCATTTGCTAAAAAAACAAAACAAACAAAAAACAAACTCTAATTCACTCCTTTAATTTCGGTTGAAGTGGATGCCAATTGGAAGATTGAACTTAAAAGATCGAAAAAACAAACACCCTTTTTGTGTCCACAGGTTTACAAGAATATGATATATTGACAGACGACAGTCGAAGATATTACGGATCTTGCAACGTCATATATCCGCATATATTTTCGCCAATTCATATGACTATTATGATATATTCGTTTGCACCGTCAGTCAATTAAGTGCTATTTGTGATACGTGATGCTCTCTTTCTATTCATGACTAACAGGTTACCATTCCTTCTACGGCAAACTGGTTGCTATATAACCCAATATGTTCTGATAGCACAAGAGTTTAAATGCAATGTCAATTGCCATCTCTTATCTCCTTGACTCACATCCTTTCTCTGGCACCCCATGTATCTTGTTCCACTCCCTGTCCAGTCTACTCTCACGCAGCTCTTTTCACACCAGTGTTTCTATCTTTTTTCCCATTCTCTGATACCCACTGTGACTTGTTCCTCATTCTCCTCTTATGTAACTCTCTGTGCACTAGTGGCAGTACAGCCTTGCTTGGGGTAAAACGATTATAAAAAAATATCCTGCTTTTTAGCTAAAGAGATGGATTAATATATTTCCCAAATTGATCACCTGAAGAAGAAGCGGCCAAGACACATGGCCAGCTTCGAAAGGCGAACATTTTTGTGTAGTGATACTATGAATTTATAAACCATTGTAACAACAATTACAATATAACGCTCTACGTTGTATCGACCACTCTTTATAAAAGTAAATGCATGAACAACAGGTTAACACACCTGCGAGTTCTACAACTTAGTTACAATATATATATATATATATATATATATATATATATATATATATATATATTATAAGAAATTGAAAGAACGCATACATTAAAACACACTGTTCAAGCATTTACTTTTTATAAAGAGTTCTCGATACAGAGTAGGGCTTAATATTGTAATTTTGTTATTATAATGGTTTATAAAAGTATTATATCGCTACAAAAAATTTTCTTTTTTCAGAAAAATACTGTTCTTTTCAGGGGATATAAATGGTGAAAATGATTTATTTTGAAAAGTTCATGGTTATTTAGAAAAGTAGGTAGTGGTAGTTGGAGAAAATGCTTTAGGTGTGTCAATATTGTTCAATCAAAAATAAAAATTATGTAAATATGGAATTTGAAGATGTGGGTCGCGAAAGAAAGCAGGATGGCTTGGTGTCTAGAGATGTCACTTTAATTTTTTCTGGATAAGATATATAGTGGGACCATGGATTATTTAAATGGGTAGACAATAATTTTTAACAACAAGTGGGATTTAAAGTTTAAAAAAAATAGATTTTGTATTGCCTCATGAGTAAAGGGTCTGGAATCTTTATGTAAGAATTAGGATTGAATAATTATGGTATATTTGATATATTGTATTTAAGAAAAACAATTAAGTATTGTGTGGGTTATTTATTTTAATAAAATAATTTTTAATTTTTAAGTTATATTGGAGCATAAGGTATAAATGAAACATTGTAATTAATTAAATTTTAAGGAAAGTTTTTTTAATTACATTTTGTGGTACTTTATGAGTAAAGTGGCTTGAAAGTTTAAGTTAGAATTAGAATTAAATAATTATAGTATGCTAAGGTATATTGTATTTGAGAAAAACAAATAAGTATTTTGTGAGTCATTTATTTTAGTAAAATTACTTTTAATTTTCAAGTTATATTGGAGCTTAAGTTATAAATAAAACATTATAATTAATTAAATTTTAAGGAAACATATTTTCGATATTTATATTTAAACGGTCAATTCATCTCTACGTTTCAATAGTACTTTATTTTTAGGAAAACCTAAACTATGCAGCTTTTCAATCAGGTACAGAGAGTAGATATAGTAGAACGACTTACAGATTCTTGTTTTTTTTTTTAGAATTTTCTATTTTACTTTGTCCTTTTTTTTAATTATTTAACTTCCAAAGATACACAGAAAAAGGTGTTTGGTTTTGATAATGTGTTGTGTTTGAGTGCATATACCAACACTGTTTTAGTGCATATATCAACACTGTTTAAAAGTGTTCCTAGTAGTTCCAGTGTAAACTTTCTTAATAGTTATGTTTCCATTTGAGGTTATATTGCATTGGTACACAATAGAATTTGCTAGAAACCTATTTTCCAGTGGGTAATTGTTAGAATTTCGACAATTACGTAAGTTTGTAGTATTTTTATCTCTAGTATTTGGATTGTTATTGTTACTTTGGTTTATGTGCTCATTTAAGATCTTCTTCTTCTTCTTCTTCTTCTTCTTCTTCTTCTTATTATTATTATTATTATTATTATTATTATTAATGATTTTTCTAGAATATTTGTACAACTATAAGTTAATCTAAGGGTATTCTTATTAAAAGAATTACTTAGAGTGTTATTATTAGGGAAATGTTTCTTAATTAAATTGAGGAACTTCAGCCTCAACTTGGTACTAACCATTTTACCAAAAGGGGGTGTATACCAAATGATTTTTCTATTTCTATATTTTCTGTTATAGTTATACTTTTTATGCATTTCATATCCTGGTTTTTGTAGCCATTATTCTTTAGGACATTATTATAAAAATCTTTATGTTTATAAAATACTTCTTCATTAGAACAATTTTTACTAATTCTATATTCAATGGAGGAGAGTATATGTTTCATTATACTTAGGGGAGATTAAACTTTGGATGGATATATAATAGACATACGTTAGGTTTTATTTTATGGTTGATAAGTATCTTTTACTAAGTTTAGTGTTACATCGAGGGAGTTTACTACTTTTAAATTAATGTTGATTATTACTTTTAGGTTTAGACTTTTGAATTCTCTATGGATTAGTTTTCTTATTTTATCGGTTTTAAAATGTGTGGAATTTTGTCCATCATCCCTATACAACTCTATATTAAGAGTGCTTATGCCATAGTTTGCGATGAGGTTGTATAGAGTAAATATACCAATGAGATTGGAAGACCCTGCAGAGTCTAATGAACCTATTGTGATGTCAAATTGGTTATCAGAATTATTTTTTAACCGTTGTTCTTGATTGTGGATAAAAACGGATGTCCTGGCGGTCATTATAATATTATATTCATCCTTAGTTATGTCCGAATAATATGTGGCAAATTCCTGTGCCAATGTGAAGAGGTCCTTGGAAATTGACAGGTAATATGTCAAATTGGATTAAAGAACAGTTGTTTTTATCCTTTATATTGCAGAAATAATTTATGACATCACTTGTATTAGTCCACTGTAGTAATCCAAGGTTCTGTTTGATTTAGTTATTAATCCGTTCTAGAATAATTATATGAATTTTAACAATTCCTAGTTGGGTTAATAATTCTAGTACGCAGATTTGTGTCAAAATTAGATTTATTATTATATTCGTTAAGTTTTATTGCATGATTCATAAGTATCATTTACTAAGTTTAGTGTTACATCGAGGGAGTTTACTACTTTTAAATTAATGTTGATTATTACATTTAGGTTTAGCCTTTGAATTCTCTATGGATTAGTTTTCTTATTTTATCGGTTTTAAAATGTATGGAATTTTGTATTATCATTAGTACATCATCTCTATAAAACCTTATGTCATGAGTGTTTATGTCATAGTGTGCGGTGATGTTGTATAGAGCAAATAAACCAATGAGATTGAAACCAAGCTTATTTCCTCCATTCCTAAAAGTGTGCTACTCTTATCTCTCTCTCCTCTTCTTGGCCTTTTCCTAACCAACCTTCTATGCCTCTTCCGGTATACTAGAGTTTCTGCAGTTTACGTCTGGGGTTGAACAATATGAGTTCTAGCAACATAATGAAATAGCTATTCCCCAAATGTAAAATTTGAATTTACATATGAATATCTATTCTGTAAATCAAATTTGCAATGAACTCTCTGTTAGATCACTGTTAATATTTAACCTAATCTTACTAGGATCCATTAGGATTATTTACCAATCTTCTTCAGGATTCATTACTGTTTATATATATATATATATATATATATATATATATATATATAGGTTGACAATCCGCTGTTTGTAGTGATTTACTTTATTTACACTGTTCGATACTTAATAGAGCATTATTTATGGTAATAGTTTATTATAAGTACATAGTTTACTGCAATATAAGAGCCGTTCTGTTTCGGTAATATCTTAGTAGAACCTCGGCAGATTGCCTGACGACGTGCTAATAAGACATTATTGAAACACAATTATATTATAATCTTATAATAAATATAATCTTATTTTTTTATTTTTTTTATTATAATCTTATAATAAATATATAACAATATATATAACAATATATACATATATTCATCCGCAGACAGTTCTGTTTCGCTGTATCACAGCTCATCAGTACGGTTAGATATCTGATTGCTTTTAACCCAGGATTGAAACCCGACCGAACTGGCGTGAGTCGGCGATTCTACCTCTGAGCTATGGGCGCTCGGTAGAAGGAGGCAAACTTTTTAGCGTGTATATTATCATTATACACGCCCAATAGCTGAGAGTGTTCTAATTCACTGCTGAATGAACGATGCGCATATATATATATATATATATATATATATATATATATATAGTTTGTATCAAAAATACATATACAAACTTTGGTGACAGGTTCCTTATACCAAAACAAGGACAAAGATCCACATAAATATATGTGCGAAAATGCTTCGATTTTGAGTTAGTTGATTTAAAGCTTACAGTCAGTCAGTCAGTTAAGTGCCATGCGTGATACACGCTTGGGCGATAATGTCTCGAAAGAGACATGACTGACTGGGCAGAAGATTATCCCGCAGTAGGTTGCCATTGCTTTCTGCGGTAGACTGGTTGCCGACCAAGGCTATAGAACCCAATCTGTCCTGCTATTTAACCCATAACTGGAAGGAAGAGACGGATTAGTACCTTACCCAAGGCTATTTGCGCGTAAGTGAATACAATGGATTCAACTGGAATTCACTGTAGATTCTCTAAAATCTACAATTGGTCTTCCTTGATCCATAGTTTGTGTTGCCACAGATCCTGTCTCATCAACGCGACGATAAACCGTCTCAAAGGCTGGATGACTCAAATACATACGGTATGGAATCGCAATCTGATACAATGATTCAGTTTCGCGTCTGTTACTATTCTCACAGCCGTATGTAAAAATTACATCTGTCTGATCACAATACGAATTACACGGATCAATAATCAGTTACCTCACTACTACATACATTAAACGTTGGAAACAGACTAGTCATAAATGTACACGAATGACAAATGTAACCCAGTCTATGTGACAACACAACGCCATCCACCGTAAACTTTCTTTAAACAACTGCACACAACAAAAACCACTACCTTGAGTGGGCCTTGAGTCTTGTATTGGATGAACATTACGAAAATAAACTCATTTTAATAAGATGTCAAGCTATAAGACAATTTGGAAAAGAAAATATGAAGAAAACATGATTAGTTTAAATTTTGTACTAATTTACTGACTCGAATAATATTTGCGAAGTTTGCTAAATCAATTTCATATAAAAATGAGGAATTGTGGACGTTTATATGCATTTTTTCCCTTGAAGACAGATCTGTTTCACTGTATCAGTACGGTTAGACAGCCGATTGCTTTTTACCCAGGATTGAAACCCGACCGAATTGGCGTCAGTCGGCGATTCTATCTATCTATCTATCTATCTATAGATAGATAGATAGATAGATAGATAGATAGATAAGAACTCTGAACCTTTATTCGCTAATTAAATCGTAACCTTACCTTTTTAAGTTTAGAATTATATGTCTACCTCTTCTGTTCTCTTCTCCTTTCTTAAGCCAATACAACTGCACACAGAAAACCCCTCTTCCTTGAGTGGCCTTGAGCCTTGTATTAGATGAGCATTACGAAAATAAACTCATTTTAATAAAACGTGAAGAAATATGACAAATTGGAAAAAATTAAACATGAGTATTTTTTCTTTATTTTAAAAAAATTCTTAACTAGAACAGAAGCAGCGGTTCATCTTTTGTTTTCTGTTTAAATTTGTATTTTTCAATCCTTTTAAGTTTACTTCAACTCGATACTCTTAACATCAACGTCTAAATTCTGAAATCCTACCTACCGAACAATCTATCTATCTATCTATCTATCTATCTATCTATCTATCTATCTATCTATCTATCTATTGTAATGAAGCTTACTGCTAAGATTGCTGTTTTCTCAGTGATTTATTGATAAAAAGATATTTAGAGAGGTTTGCTAAATTAATTTCATGTAAGATGTTTCTCTTGTATTATGCAATCTTTTTCAATATTATGCATTTGAATGAGAGAATGGAAAATTTTATGCAATGCATTTCATCCTTCAGAATACAAAACAGGTTTAAACATAATTCAATCGCCTAATATTTATATGTGTATATATATATATATATATATATATATATATAAACAAGTTAATCCGGATATATCCGCAGACAGATCTGTTTCGCTGTATCACAGCTCATCAGTACGGTTAGACTCCGATTGCTTTTTAACCCAGGATTGAAACTCGACTGAATTGGTGTCAGTTGGCAATTCTACCTCTGGGCTATGGGCGCTCGGTAGAAGAAGGCAGACTTTTAGCGTGTATATTATAATTATAAGCGCACAATTGCCAGAGTGCTCTAATTCTTTTTACTGAATGAGCGATCTATCTATCTATCTATCTATCTATCTATCTATCTATCTATCTATCTATCTATCTATTCCAGTCTGTTCCTATCTATCTATCTATCTATCTATCTATCTATCTATCTATCTATCTTTGATAGAATAAAGAAAAAAGTGTCATTGTTATCACAACGCTCAGCTAATTATTCAGAAGCTATTAATCCTTATACAGTAGAATAAAGAATAGAATAAAGAATAGAATAAAGAAAAAGAACAGATCGGAAACGTATCTTGACCTAACGTGTTTCATTTTTATAAAAGTTTCTTCAGAGAACGAGAGAAAAACGAGTTTCTCTTTGAACTGGTTTTTATATCAGACAAAATGACTTGAATATTTGGATCGGAATCTGACAAAATGATAAGATTAAGTAAAAGAGTAAAATATGAAACGTATATCATTTTAATATGTTTCATATTATTAAAGCTTTTTCAGAGATCCAAAGAAAATTGAAATATTAAAAAAATAACAACAACAAAGAGACAATACACTGCTATGTTGTTATTGGTCATATATATCTCAAGCGTATTAAAGAAATCAGTAATTTCTAAATGTATCGTGGAATATTTTGAATGGAATATTTTGAATGGTAAAGATTGATTAGCCACTGACACATAAACAATACAAAAATAAAAATGCCAGGATTTCTTTCTTCTTTCTCTCAATATATGAAGCTTTAATAAATGGAAAACATGTTCAATCAATAAATGTTTCTAAGTTATTCTTTATCTTATCATATACTAGCAGTATAGCCCGGCGTTGCTCGAGTGTAATGAAAGCTTTAAAACTAATACATAGTCCTGGAGCTAAAACTCTTTAGACGTTGGCACGAAAGACTAAATAGCAATAGTTGTTTCCAGTTAAAGCGAAACCGTAGACGGAAAGAAAAATGAATGGATGTAAGTCAAATTTTGATTTCCTGGTATCGATATTAAATACGTTTTTTCGCTGTAAACTGAATTTTGAAGGCTAAATAAGTCCTCTGAGTAAATGGTATCATGGCTGAAACTAAGAACTACAATTATATCTACTTAGGGACAAACCCAAAGCAAAAACTAAAATAACAGGGCTGAAAAAAATACAAACACACACACAAACATCTTGCCTTATATATATATATATATATATATATATATATATATATATATATATATATATTATCGATTTTCTGCACTATTGTAAGAACTGCAACCTTGAAACTTCTGAATATCGTTTCTTATGTCTTTGTCTATGAGTGCATGAAATTTGATTAAAATCGGACCACTCCTTCTCTAACCCAATTTTTTCGATTATCGATTTTCAATATTTATCGGGGATACCTCAACACAAAACCTAGCTAAAAACACTTGCAGACGCTTATAGTACAACTGTGTAAATTTTCAAGAAAATCGGTTCAGCCGTTTTGGAGTTTATAGGTAACGGACACACACGCACACAAACATACACACACACGCATACACACACACATCTACACACATACAGATAAAGTTCCATTTATAAATAAGTTTATATTTCTTTTATCTCCGTATCTCATTCTCCAATAAATCTTTAATTAAAATGAAAGGTTAAATTGGTAAACACTTCCTATTTGTCTTTCATCTTATACTTATTTCTTCTCCATTTCTTATTCTCTAATGAAGCTTTGATATTAGATTGAAAAACGCCTTCTATTTGTTCATGCTCTACTCAAATATTTCTTTTTCTCCATAACGCATATTCTGATGAAGCTTTAATAAAATTGAGGCATGTTAGATTAATAAAAGTTCCGTATTTGTTCTTTATCTTATCATATATTTATTTATTCTCCATTACTCATACTGCAATTAACCTTTCATAAAAGTGAGACATGTTTAATTGATAAATGTTTCCTATTTGTTCTTTATCTTATAATATATTTCTTTCTTCTCCATATCACATTCACCGATGAAGCTTTAATAAAATTGAAACATGTTAGATTGGTAAACGTTTCTTATTTGTTGTTCATTTTATATATTTCTTTCTTCTCCATATCTCATTCTCCAATGAAGCTTTAATAAAAGTGACACATGTTAGATTGATAAACATTTCATATTTGTTCTTTATCTTATCATCAATTTCTTTCTTCTTTTGGTGTTTATCTCATTCTCTGATTGAGCTTTAATCTAATAGAAACGTGTTAGATCGATAAGCAGTTTTTATTTGTTCTTTATCATATCGTATATTTTTTTCTTTCCAACTATCATTCTTTGATGAAGCTTTAATTCAAATGAAACATGTTAGATTGATAAACGTTTCTTATTTGTTGTTCATTTTATATATTTTTTTCTTCTCCATATTCCATTCTCCAATGAAGCTTTAATAAAAGTGAAACATGTTAGATTGATAAACGTTTCCTATTTGTTCTTTATCTTATCATATATTTCTTTCTTCTCCATATCTCATTCTCCAATGAAGCTTTAATAAAAGTGAAACATGTTAGATTGATAAACGTTTCCTATTTGTTCTTTATCTTATCATAGATTTCTTTCTTCTCCATATCTCATTCTCCAATGAAGCTTTAATAAAAGTGAAACATGTTAGATTGATAAACGTTTCCTATTTGTTCTTCATCTTACCATAGATTTCTTTCTTCTCCATATCTCATTCTCCAATGAAGCTTTAATAAAAGTGAAACATGTTAGATTGATAAACGTTTCCTATTTGTTCTTTATCTTATCATCAATTTCTTTCTTCTTTTGGTGCTTATCTCATTCTCTGATTGAGCTTTAATCTAATAGAAACGTGTTAGATCGATAAGCATTTTTTATTTGTTCTTTATCATATCGTATATTTTTTCTTCTTTTTTCCACGTATCATTCTTTGATGAAGCTTTAATTCAAATGAAACATGTTAGATTGATAAACGTTTCTTATTTGTTGTTCATTTTATATATTTCTTTCTTCTCCATATTTCATTCTCCAATGAAGCTTTAATAAAAGTGAAACATGTTAGATTGATAAACGTTTCCTATTTGTTCTTCATCTTACCATAGATTTCTTTCTTCTCCATATCTCATTCTCCAATGAAGCTTTAATAAAAGTGAAACATGTTAGATTGATAAACGTTTCCTATTTGTTCTTTATCTTATCATATATTTCTTTCTTCTCCATATCTCATTCTCCAATGAAGCTTTAATAAAAGTGAAACATGTTAGATTGATAAACGTTTCCTATTTGTTCTTTATCATATCATATATTTCTTTCTTCTCCATATCTCATTCTCCAATGAAGCTTTAATAAAAGTAAAACATGTTAGATTGATAAACGTTTCCTATTTGTTCTTTATCTTATCATATATTTCTTTCTTCTCCATATCTCATTCTCTGATGAAGCTTTAAAAAAAGTAGTACATTTCCTATTTGTTTCTTTATTATATAATCTTATTTGATACCGATACGCAGTTAATCTGGATTTGAAGCGAATTTACATATATCAATGCGTTTCATCTTTTGATAAAGTCAACTGCACATGCGCACAATTGCGAGTAAATGCTGAAAAATTTAAATAATTTTTCTGAAATAGATATTTTGTATTTATAGTCTAGCCGATTTCGTTTAGTTTCTTATTCCTTTTCATTATATTTTTGTCATTTGTTATTAAACATTTCATATTGTGAAGATCTGCTAAAAAGGTAAAATGTTGTAAGAATCTGGACGGTCGTAAATTTGTTATGGAGGATCTTGCGATTAAATCACTTTCTATGTGTTTTTGTTATATTAAATTCCTCTCGCTTTAATTATCTAGAATTTAAAAAAAAATATGACCAACTTATGCATTGCATATGCTGTTTTGTAAAAGATCTTTTTTGTATTCATATAATCTTTTATTTAAATTCTTTTAGATTTCCCCGTTGTATTCTTTGTAGAAACTATTAGGGAATATTACAGTACATTCCTCCGTGCAGTGGTTATCAACTCTAAATGAGAAATTGAAGAGCAGAGTTCGAATTTCAGTTGAATTCGTTGCATTCACTTACGCTGAAATACTCTTTGGAAAGCTATTAAACCGTCTATTCCTTCCATCTATGGGTTATATAGCAGGAAATATTGGGTTCTATAGCCTTGGTTGGCAACCAGTCTCTTTCGAGATGTGATCGCTTAAGAGCGTATCACGTACGGCACTTAACTGATTGACAGAGTATAATAGTTACAAAAATAATTAAAGCTTCTACTGTGAATAAAGTGGGGATCTGTTTTCTATTGTCCTGAATTAATAAACTGATCGCCCTAGAATTAATACAAATTAATATAATCGGAAACAATACAATTAAAGCTTCTGCTGAACCTAAAGAGGGGGATCTGTTTTCTATTGTTATTATTATTTGTTCTAATAAACTGATCCGCCACTCATTACTACTTATTATTATAATCCGTCTCTTCTCCTTCCACCTATATTTTGAATAGCAGTACAGATTGGGTTCTATAGCCTTGGTTGACAACTAAACTACCGCAAACACTAATGGTTGCTTACTGCGGGAAAATCTTCTGCCAACTCAGTCATGTATCTTTCGAGACATGATCACCCAAGAGTGAATCACGTATGGCGCTGAACTATCTCTGATAGAGTTGGTTGGCAAATCAATATATTTTGATTCTTTCCGTTTATTCAAGAAGGTTTACTTTTCTATTTTGAAATAATTTACGAGATATATTTTCTGTCTTGTCGAATATGAAATAATTAGGGTATTTGAAGAGGTTATATATATATATATATATATATATATATATATACATTTCAGAGCAGAGATAATTATTTACGAGAAATCAGAAAATTGTATGTTTATAAGGCTTGATTTGGCTTTGCTTTGACTGTGAAATTAGTCATTCATAGTTGAGCGATCTTAGACCCATCAGATCAATTGATGGTTTCCCCTATGTTGTTAGGGGTTGCGAGATCGCATCCTGCGAATGACACACATTTTCCTAAAAATATTTCTCATAGATATTCAGGTCAGCATATATATATATATATATATATATATATATATATATATATATATATATATTTACGACCTCACGCCCTGACTGAGCACTCTGGAGGAATGGTAGACTTTGAAAAACAATAGCTACTCTAGCATCCACGCATCGTTCATTCGGCAATGAATTAAAACACTCTCAGCTGTTTGGTGTGCATAATGATAGTATACACGCTAAAAAGTTTGCTTTCTTCTACCGAGCGCCCATAGCTCAGAGGTAGAATCGCCAAGTGACGCCTATTCGGTTGGGTTTCAATCCTGTGTGAAAAAGCAATCTGAGTCTAACCGTACTGTTGAGCTGTGATACAGGAAAATAGATCTGTCTGAGGATGACTATATATATATATATATATATATATATATATATATATATATATATATATATTATAAATTATTTTAGAACATGTACAATATTTTTATATATCCACTACAAATCGTACATTTGTTTCAACATTGAAACTACAATGTCTCATCAGGTGGTGTGGACAGGAATGGAAAGCCTCTTGTCTTATATTTGGTGAGTTGTGTGTGGAATGTTGGTGGGGGTTAGTGATAAGGGAATAAGTCTTGTAAATTGTCCGTTAGAATTTTGAAGAAAGTGGTGTGGGTAGTGAATATAGTTGATTAATGATTTTGAGACAAAATAAATTTTCTTAAAACCGAAACCTGTATGTAAGCATGAAACGGTTTTAACTTTTATTGAAAATAAAAAATTAAAAAACAAGATTTACTAAGGAGATGCCAATTGTATCAAGTAAAATATTTGATTGATTATAAAAAATATGCGGCTCGTCAGTTATTCAAATCGAAAATGATTATTATGAAACAGGCTAACTTTTCAAATTTAAAACATTGATTTAGTTAAAATGTGAGACAAGTTTTAAGCAACAAAACCTGATATTTACTATAAATTAGTTGAGGTTTGTGCATTTTTACTTTGAAAATGTACTTGTATCGATCAAAGGTCATTTTTGCTTTTTTCTTTAAGTGTCTTTTTTTTCTTTGTTTCAATGGAAAATAGTAAAGACAATTGCCTACCACCTGAACACTTACTAATGATCCTGTAGCCAACATAAAATCAAAAAACAAAAACACAAAATGGAAGCTTTTAAATGGAAAATGATTGCAAATAGAGAAAAATACGGAAATGATGAGAGAGAAAAATATTTCGTTACGATTTCTGCAGTGAGGCGACAAAAGAACATAGACTCTGAAAATCTTCTTAGAACACTGGAATCTGAAGAAAGTAGACAAAATAAAAGAAAAAGAAACAAAAGATATTTTATAAGTCTTTTTTTATTATTTTTAATAAAATATCCAGAAGAATAAACAAAAAAAATATTTGCCTGCATTTAATAAAGCAATTTCAAGGCGGTCGGTCATACGTGATACATGCTTGGGCGATCATATCTGGAAAGAAATGACTGACTGGGCAGATTTTCCCCCAGTAGGTTGCTATTAATTTCAGCGGAAGACTGGTTGCCAATCATGATTACAGAATCTAAACTGTCCTGCTATTTGACCTATAGCTGGAGGGAAGAGATGGATTATTAACTTTCTCAATTATATTTGCGCGTAAATGAATGCAACGAACTCAAGTGGAATTCGAACTCGGCCCTCCGATTTCTTTTTTTGAGTTGGTATCCACTGAACTCCATTTTTTTTCATAAAACCAAATTTCATAGCGTCCTTAAGTGAATATTAAAGACTATGTTTAGATATTTGTACAATGATTTATCCAACCAGACACATGCCATTTGTTCCACTGCATTTTGCCTTTATTGAAGTAGCTTCATGTTTCCATAATCCAAGAATTCGGTATTTTTCTGGGTGAAGAACTCTGGATATGGGTTTCTGCAGTGTTCGAGAGGATTGAAATTCCTCACATCAAGTGAATTTTTTATGGATAGAAATAAGTGAGAATCCGAAACTCGAAGAAAAATAGAACATTCCAGAGAAGCTAGACCAATTTCTGTCTGAAGTTCTGGGATGATATCATTATTAACACTGTATATTCGGACTATTGTGCTCATCTTTGTCGTTGTTATCACAACTTTTCGGTCGTAGGGCTCTTCGGCCTTCATCAACCAGACCTTTTAAGAATATGTCCTCTAACCGGCCTTATTTAACTTTATTTTAAAGAATGCGTTTTGAAAATCATAATTATTTTGAAGAATGTGTCTTATCACAACCCTTATTCTCCGTTATTCTTTAAGAAGCTGTCTTATCACTGGCCTTAATCAATCTTTAAAATTATGGCTAATCGCCAGTCTTACTCACCATTATTTTTTAAGAATGCGTCTTATCAACGGTCTGAAGCGATACCGAGAGAATTACAATTCCTACACTGACTTCCTTATTGAAGGTCACAATCTTAATATTTAGATGGAACCTTGGTACGAGATATAAAAAGAAAACTACATGTTCTCCTTCCGATTGTAATGACAGAAATGACTAAACATTAATTGTAAGAAGTTACCAGAAAAAGAACATACCTATATGCAAATTACAAATATATGTAAATTAGGAAGCAAATTTTCTTTTAAACATGTCAGATTAAATAAATTGAAAACACTATTTCTGCTTATTTTTAATAAGATCCGTTCATACTCACGGATAATCTTTCGCATATTATAATTGAAAAATGTCAGAAATGAGCTGTAGCGTTTACAGATGTTATTATCGTTCATTTCTTAAGGTACCCAAGTACTTTCAACTTCTTTCCGAGGTCATCTTCAGTGGTGTGAGTTATGGTAAAAAAACTAACCGTAAAACTGTGTTGCTAAAGATTACTGTAAATTTTTTCTGCTTCAAATATAACAACAAATTGCTAACGTTCATTAGAACATTGAAATTGATCCCAAATGAAATTTCTGTGTTGTAATGTCATGGTCATGCACGTGTTAAAGCATGAAAAATTGTTCTTTTTACAAATATTTTAGAACATTACTACAGTATTCATAGCCGATTCTGTTAATCGACGGCATAAGCGTTTTAATGAATATTGCCTTAGATATTTGAAAAGTGCTTAAACAAAGAACGGAAAGAATGGCAATGAAACCGAAGAGCCATTGGGATAACTAATCTTGCGTTTCAAGTGTTAAGCTAATATCAAAAAACAGGAAAATTAATTAGAAACATAGAAGAAAGATCTGAAATATTAAATATTATTGTTATATCGTGAGTAAGAATAAATAACTCAACAACAGGAATAGCTTAATTGTCGTATTCCGTGAAAATAGTATTTACAAAGGTTATTAGTATCCAATACAAGAATAGAGGTTAATCGTCTCAACCGTCGTAAGACGTAGTCTGAGCAACGCGTACTTCCGGGTCGTCACCGGAAGTCTACGACTGACTTGTCGATCGGCTGCTCGGCACACTCTACTACGTAGATGCCACCATTACTTTACATAGTAAATAGTCCATTATAGCCGAATAGGCGCGGGCGTCCCAACAACTATTTAGTCCCATATGGCAGAAAGTATTGGACAGTTTCCTCAGAGATGAAGAAGAGCCTTGAAGCAACAGAAACAAAGAAACGTGTACTGAACTGTTATGTAAGATAAGTTCCCATATACGGCAGGGAATGCTGAACAATATCCCCACATGGAAAAGAGAGTTGTGCAACAAAGAAAATAGTACTGAACTGTTATTACATAACAGTGCTGCTATATGGCAAAGAATGCTAGACAATTTCTTCAGACATGAAAAAGAGACGTAAAGCAATAGAAACAAAAAAAAAAAGAAAAGATTACTGAGCTGTTAAGTAATATGAGTCCTCTTATATGTCAGAGTATGCTGAAGAATCTTCTCACAGATAAAGAAGAGACATAAAGCAACAGAAACAAAGAAAAGGGTAACGGAGTGTTACGTAATATCAGTCCTCTTGTATGGCAGTTAAAGCTAGATGGTCTCAAGAGATGAACTGGAAACTTGAGGTTTCAGAAATATTATTCTACAGTAGGATACCGAGGAGACCATATGCTGAACATGTTCGCAAAGACGAAGTTTTAGAGAAAATTGAAACAAAAACAACACTTATGCTTAACGTCAAAAAGAGAGAGTTGAATTTTTAAGGAAAATGATAAGGTTGTTTTGTTTTATCAACCTCGGCGGGTTATTTATTGCCAACTAAATTTTTATTTATTGCTGGTAATACCTTTTTCTTTCAACAATCTATTGTTGTTTTTATATAAGTTTTGTGTCTAGTAATACTTTTTCTTTTCGAGAATCAAGATTCATTGGGATTTGTTTTTATGGGCAGGGTCCCCAAGTCCTACCCTGTTATTTAACCCATAACTGGAGGAAAGGGACGGATTAATACCTTTCCCAAGGGTACCAGTGCTTAAGTCAAATGCAGGGTATTCAACTGGAATTCGAACTCGGCACACCGATTTCTCTTTCCGAGCCGATATCCACTGCAGCACAACGCACATCCGTTACTATACGCTTACAGCACCTGGTATTTCCAAGCGGTCACCCATTTAAGTACTGACCAGGCTCAACGTTGCTTAACCGGTGTATTCAACGTGATATAACCGTAAGCCTAAAATGATAAGGAAAGTGAGTTTTAAATATCTAACACTCAAAAGGACGTACTTAAGGACATAATCTAACATGCGTGTGGAAATGGATGGCAGTAAAGGGTTTGGGAGAGATGACAACAAGGCAACATTTACTGAGAACTACAAATGGGTAGGATATTGTGGAGAGCTATGATCGTTAACGTTCTGACAAGACACGACATAAGAACTATATTTTTCTGAATCTAACGTTTGGTTTGTGGAAGGAGTTGATTGACTATTTTAGCAGCATATCAACATCTCTCTGTGTTATTTAATGCTGAAATCTAAATATTTTTACCACAATATTAACTAAACTACAGATAAAATGTATTGTAGGTCATTTTGCTATAAAATGTATACTTGGTATTTCTACTAGAACATGCACTGTTGAAAGTTTTACTATAAATATGTATCCTTGGTAAATTTATATATATATAAAAACATTATTGCTGGTATTTTTACTATAAAAATATATTTTTGATGTTTTTGTTTTGGGGTTCAATATTTGTCTATAGTTGGGACAGTTGCTAAAACTTTGGGTCAGAGTAGATTTGGGGATAACAGCAATTAAGAAGTGATTTTACGCTTCTTAAGGCATCCAATCACCCACCCATAGACTTTACTGCCGGGTGTATTTTATTGTTATACCCAGGATTTTTTTTGGCCACCTCGAGGTGGTGTAAGGTTAGCAAACTTGTCTCGCTAGAATCATTACAACTGAGTAGTGAGTTCGATCCTCACTGGGTGTCCTTTACTTTCGGCCTGGTGCCACATCCAAGCTATGCTTAGAAAATCACCATACCCAGGATTTTCTGAAGCCTTTTCCTTTATTGTCCTTTCTCCTCACTAAAGACTTTTCGTTCCCTATAAACTCTTGATCTTTAGTGACAGTGTTACCTTGCTTGGGGTGAAATGATGAAAAAAAGAAACAATTTTATTTCACTTAATGAAATATGAATCCAAACATCTCATAAAAAACTTTAAAATCATAAAAGAAAACCAACAAAAAATCGTAATTTCAAATCTACAAACTAAGAGACTTATTAATACAACCATGTGCCCCATACTACCTATGTGGGAAAGCTAGGATAAATATCAAGGCAAGTAAAAGTTTATAACTAAACAGAGCATGGTTTGTAACGCCCACTTATAATATTCCTTAGTAACAAATTAAATATAATTTTGACCTTAATAGTCTTATCTAAATTGGGCATCTCCAGAATGGAAATATGTTAAATCCCTTGTTCAAAGCAAGCCTAGAATAGCTAAAAAAAAAACAAGCAAACGAATATACAAATAGTTTTTGTGATGAAGTCGACAAAAAGCAATTTTGTCTTTGAAATTTCTGATTGAATTAAAAAAAATACATGGACTTTTCCTTTTGGTTATATTTTACTCTTCAATATCTTCAATCTCTCGGTCAGAAGCCTTGCCGCCAGGTGTACTTTACTCAGTCAATTAGCAGGGAGCAATCGTCTTAGACATATGGATGTTCTAACTGAGCCCTCGCGGGCTTTCTAAAAAAATCTACCTCACAGAACTTTCATTACATAACTCTCGCTGGCGATCACAAATCCCATGATTCCTAAGAGAAGTAGGGGAACATCATGTACTGCAGTTGGAGTCAAAGCAGCTTATCTCCATATGCACTAGCTGAAGTCAAAGGAAATCGATCGAAGCTTTTCGTATTGTCACGCTTCATTCGCCAAGGTTGTATGTTTTCGCTTTTGCTGTAAGTTCTTGCATTGGAGCAGTTCCTTCGCATGTTAAAGACAAATCGGGTCCTGCGCGGATTTTGTCTACTTTGTGCTACAACTTCGGCCAGGTATTCCGCCTATGCTGACGACGTTTCGGTTTCTGTATCGACAAAAGACGAGTTTGACAAAGTCGGGAAAAAATCAGAGGTACGAGATTATGACTGGGACCAAGATCAACCACAATAAGTCTGTTGGCTTGCGGTTGGGTGCGTCGAAGAGAGTTTTTTCTCGGACCGTTACTCTGGACGGCCGTGCCCGAGAAGATACTTGACGTGTAGTTCGGTCCAGATCTCTTCTTGGAAATGAAATGGTGGAAAGTGTGGGAGAAAGCTAAGATTACAATTTGCCTGTGGTTCCGGAGGAATCTGTCCTTAAATAGGAAAGCGGAGGCATGTGTCTCGCACATCTACCAAATTCTCCGTTAGTGAATTTCCTCACCTCCACTTCCGTATCTTTGTGGAGAGGCAAGGCCACCAAGTTAGTTCGGGAGATCTGTTACCTCCACCCTTCTGAAGGTAGTCTGGATAAGTCTAGCGTTGAGATTGGTCAAAATACGCTTCGCATTGTATTCATAGATGAAATATGTCAGCATTCGGATTGTGCGGAGAGCATTCTGGAAGAAAAACACCCGTAATAAACTCCCATTAACTTGAGATGTGTGCACTTGTGCGAGGAGAACGTACCCGTCTACGCCGAGGGGTGTGCTTCTTCTACCTTTTACCTGCGACGAATGACCCCTCTGACGTTGTCTCGTAGTCCATTATATTACGTATTAGTCAGGGTGTCTGTTCAAGATAATCTGTTGAAGCAGGAGGTCTGATGAGGCAGGAGGCTCACTTAATATAATCTCAGGCATCCGAGTTCAAATGTCTTACTAATAATTAGGCATTACTTACTTCGCTGATGAATCGAAGGATCCTCTGGGTCAGCAAAAGAGGTTTTTTTTTTTGTTTTTTTTTTTTGGTAGGCTTGAAAAATTCTCCAAAATTAGTACCGCTAAGGCAAAAAGAAAATGTTCGAGCTGGATTGAACATTGGCTACCCTGCCCGAAATTAGATTCGGGTTAGAGTTGTTTTTTGTTTTTAATTTCTTCTTTTAAAGTTTTCTTAGCTTAGGTGATGTAAGTACATGAGCCACATTTCTGTTGGTTCGAGCTTTTCTTTTATCCTTAAAGAGAGCGTCCCACATTCGCTACCATATCGAAGGACAGATATCACAAACCAGTCTAGCACTCTCTTTTTTTTGCTTAAAATGTGTTCATCCTGTCTCTCAGTACTCTGGTTACCTTTTGAAATGCTTCTTTGCTATTCAAATGCGTCTTTAGTGTGTCGCACTTTTTATCCGTTGTCAGAACACTTCTCAGATATTTATTTACCGGTTTTATTTTAGTTTCTGTAGGTGGCATTTTGGGGTTTTCTTTTCGCTGATGACAATGCAGTCATTTTTCTTGAAGTTTATGCTCAATCCTTTTCTCACGCTTTCTCTAGCTTCCTTCTTTAGGAGGTTCTGCATTTTTCTTTCTCTGTCTGCGGTCAGTGTCATCAGCGAGGGCACCTAGACGTGGTGTAATGGTTACCAAGCTTGTCTCTCTAGAACCATCACAAATGAGTAGTGATTTCGATCCTCACTGGGTGCTCCTTGCTTTCTGCCTTGTGCCACATCTAAGCTGCACTTAGAAAATCACCATCCGCGTATCTTATATTGATAATATTGTGGCCGCTAATGACGAATCCTGGTAAGGGTTCTAGATCTCTCAGAACTGAGTAAACTCGGTAAGAGAAAACATCCTTGTTTTACGTTCTTTTCTATTTTTGTATATCTGCTTGTGACCAGCTCTCTGGTAGATGCGGAACGCTTTTCATACTCCGAGTGTGTTTTTCGTAATTTTCGATGCTTTTGGTTGAGAACGTGTTTCACTCTGTGGTTGAACGAATAGTTGTTTAAGTAACTTTGTCTCGCCCTAATTGCGTCCAGATATTTCCACCACATTTAAAGACTCTGGTGAGTATTTCTAACAGCATTTTGTTTACCTTATCGAAAATAAGCTCAGCAGATTTTGCAAATCCACAAAAGTTTAGATTTTTAAGTTTATTGTTTTATTCCCCTTCCCCCTACAAACAAGAATTGTACATATAAAGAGTAGTTACTGTTATATATTAGGCTACTGTTGGATCTGGACCAACAACGAGGAACAAGTATATATAAAAATATAATCTTTTTATTCTTTGTCGGTGATGCTTATGTTAAGTAAAAGAGCAGCGAAGAGAGTGGCACACACGAAGAAGCCGTCGGGGGTCGTTAGTTAGTCGCTGTCTCTTCGAAAATTCTAGACTTTATATCGTCTTAAAAATCCCATGCATTTTTGTTTTTTCGGGTTACTGCTTTGTTGACGTCATTCAGGGCTGGATGTATCCGTCAGTCAACCCTGGCGGTTCATTCTTTTCAAGCTAGTTGTCGTTCATGTTCTTATTTGTTGTTGCACTTGCTGGCATCATCCACGGCCGGATATATCTGTCAGTCACACTTGACTTTTGTTGAGCTCACTCAAAGCCGGATGTACCAGTCGGTTACGTTGCCGTTCAAGGTAATACATTACAGTTAGGATTTCAGTATGATAGTTGTAGTAAGAATAGTAATAAATCTGTGTTGTTTGATGTAAGGAATACTGTAGTATGTCTGGGTCAGTGATAATTGCTTGCTAAGTTTAATTATGACAGAAGACCATTCTTTCTCCATTTTGCATGATGACTTTGTGTCAGATTTTTTTCTTTTGACAAAATAAATATAGCTCTTCCCTATGGTACTTAGATTCTATGAATTTCAGCACAGTACTTGATTGGCGGCCGGGTCTCACCAATTCACAGTTGAATTGGCTAGATGTAACCGTAAATTCTGTGCTAACCATTTCTTGCACTTTTTGCTTGTGGAACTCTCTTCCATACTCCTTGGCCATCTTTAATCTGCAAACATTTAAATCCAATCACACTCGTTATCTACTATCCTTCTAATTAATTTTTTATTGTTCTAGCACGCTAGCAATATTTCTGATTTCTAATTCCTCTAGAGCTACTAACCCCTTGTTTCTGAGTCACTTTACTCTCATGCTTGCAGTAAATTCGTTAAATATAAAGTAATTTATATATATATATATATATAGTTTATTTTTGTTGATAATTAAATTAGACCAGTAAACATTATATTGTAGAACTTTTGAATATTTTTCACTTCGAAGGTTGTAGAAATAACTCATTTACGAATATATATATATATATATATATATATATATATATATATATGAATGTGCAGAAGGAGCATCTCTTTGTAATGACTATGATTTGAACTGAGTTTTCCAATTTTTTAGCCTTATTTATTACCTATGTAATAAAGTATAGTGGCACCTCAACAGAACCCTCGTCAGAAAGAATGCCATAGATTTGGACATGGTTCAGTGTACTACGACGTCATTACCAATCACGCAGGGCGCTCCCAAGTGACATAAGTGTCATGTCCGCCTTAGTCTTGAAGCCAAACTCTGCAAATCGGTCAGATATATTAAGGATGAAGTCAAAAAGTTGTCATCAGGATTATTTTTTTCAAAAGAGAGTAAAAGACATGAATAAAGTATAACTATTCCATCGCCTTTAAAATCTTTCTACTTTTACTATTGTTCGCCCAATCTAACGCCCAATCTAACGCCAAATTAGAATTCTAGTAATTAGGGAAGCACTCTCTCGGGAGTCTGTTTCATGAAGTAGCTGATCTTGTGAAGAAGGATTTCAAGTAAAACTTCCTTCTTACACATGGATGCAGAGGTAATGAAGATGATTTGATACTGTCTACGTGGCATCTCATAAAAATTTTCACTGAATAGAAATTTCAAGAGCCATTCCACGTAGTGAGTTGATGCAAGGGCGTAATGCATATTATAAAAGTTTTTAGAGTAGATAACGGTTGACCTCAGACGTTAAGGTTGTATTGACCAGAGAATCATTCCCATGGGAGTTTTCTAAAATTAACACTTTTGCAAAGAAGGTTTCTGTGTGAAACTTCCTCTTTAGCAAATGATTATGAAAGAAATGAAGATACGTAGATCGCATGTATGTAGAATAACATGAGTAGTTCAGTGTCGAAGGACAAAGTGTCGAAGGATAAATGTCGAAAGAACTAAGTGTAGAAAGACAAGTGACAAAAGGACAAGGTGTCGAAGAACAAGTGTCGAAAGGACAGTGTCGAAGGACAAGTGTCGAAAGGACTAAGTGTAGAAAGATAAGTGTCAAAAGGACAAAGTGTCGAAGGACGAGTGTCGAAAGGACAATTGTCGAAAGGACTAAGTGTCGAAGGACAAATTTCGAAAGGAGTAAGTGTCGAAGGACAAGTGTCGAAAGGACTAAGTATCAAAAGATAAAATGTCCAAAGAACAAAGACATAGTATTGAAGAGAAAATTGTAGAAAGACAGTGTCAAAGGACAAAATTTGTCGAAAGACAAAGTGTCAAAAGACCAAAGTGTCGAAAGGAAAAATATCAGAAAACAAAGTATTGAAGGACAAATTGTTGAAAGACTAAGTGTCGAAGGAGAAAGTGTCGAAAGGGTAAAGTGTCGAAAAACAAGGTATTGAAAGAACAAGTTATCGAAAGAGAAATTGTGGAAGGGAAAAAGGAGTATTGGCGTGAGATGCCAATAACAGAAAGAAATCATCGGGTCGTATCGATATCTGTGACCGCTACTCATGGGAAAAGAGTATCTTCCGATTTGAAAATGTAATTTATTTTCAAAACTCAGCTAAAAAAGCGACTCTTGTTGGAAAATAATGGAAATTTCTGACTTCCCTCAACAGTCATACCCCACACCGGTTTTAGGAGGATGTTCGTAAATACGAAGCCCCAAACGGCCAGACCAGTTACAGTTGGAGTTAGAGACTACAGATGACCCCATTGTCTCATCTCACGTGACTGTTTGCATGAAAAGAACCTCCAACATAAGCCTTGTGCCAGATTTAACTAAACCATCTAAAATATTGCGTTCGACTTAAGAAGAGGGATCGGACGATAATTGCCTGCTTGAGAAATTGATAGATTCTAACAACAAGATTAACCAAGTGCCGTAACAAAATAACGTATATAAAAGCCTTTAATTTAATTTTTATGTTTATTTTTCTTGAGTCTTCACGTTGCCTTGACCAAACCAATACGACTATTCTCGAGGACGATTTGATCTAACCAGGCTTATGATCAAACTAAACACAACATGGGGTAGGTCAGGGTTTGGTTCGAAATGGTCATCTCATTGATCAGCCGCGAGAGTTGAATATTCAGATGATCAGGCAAGGTGACACAGAGAATTTCCTTATAGAGGAAGAGCCGATGTGAAGCTGTGAAGATGTGGTTTTACATAAATAACCTGAGAATGCTAAAGATTAAGTATGGGCATATAGAGAAAGTTTTAAGGAAAATTGTAAAAAATATTTGTACATAGAATCAGAAGATTTTGTGTTAGACATCATGAGAAAAGAGACCTTGGATAATTTGACTCTCGAAGCACATACTGAGTTGAAGTAATGCAGTTAGTAACCTAGCTAATGAGTTTGTGTAAATAGACGGCTGAACAGGCATCAGAGGGATATTAAAAAGATAAATATTGATAAGGGTTGCAAAGGATAGAAAGGTATGGAGAGCTATCATAGTGCATGCTTATATTTCTAATATGAGGTAGTATTTACACAATTTGAATTATTGGAACTGTTGTCCTCATTTTTGTTGAACTATTGTTCTCATTGTTGTACGAAGTTTCGGCTGTTGTACGCTACATCTTTCTCTGGATGATAAGAATTTCGAACCGAACGCTTTATAACAATTACTGGGGTATATCATTCTCATTCCTTCCTTAAAGCCGCTTTTGGTAGTCATAAGTTATCTCCTTCTAACCGGACTTTCTAAGTTACTTGTTTACCACTGCTGTAGGCTGGTATTAACTCACAACTCCTCGGGTCAAATCACTGAATATAACCAACGTCTATATCAACTTGACCATATGTCCTTAAGAACAACTGAATTTCTGGGACTTATTAACCTAATGCTCAGTAATCATTTTTTAATGAATTGTGAAAAGTGTACATGAAAAAATAAAAAAAACAATTAATTTGCAATGCAAGATAACATTTTTATTCGTTTATTTAATTTCATTTTTATTCGTTTATTTAATCATACTTGAATTGTGAAAAGTGTACATGAAAAAATAAAAAAAACAATTAATTTGCAATGCAAGATAACATTTTTATTCGTTTATTTAATTTCATTTTTATTCGTTTATTTAATCATACTTGAATTGTGAAAGGTGTACATGAAAAAATAAAAAAGAACAATTAATTTGCAATGCAAGATAACATTTTTATTCGTTTATTTAATTTCATTTTTATTCGTTTATTTAATCATACTTGAATTGTGAAAAGTGTACATGAAAAAATAAAAAAAACAATTAATTTGCAATGCAAGATAACATTTATTAAAACAAAATTAACAAAAGCAAGGATTGAGACAATAATCTACTTTCCTAGAAGTAAATTGCATACAGAACGAAATGTTAATGAATACATTTGAGTTGGACTTACTGTGTTGGTGTGTTTTAATATGCCGCATCCTCAGCTCTTTTGCTTCAGTGTGAAAATCTCATGTAACCTCGTTCGAAAGAAGAGAAAACCCGGAAAAGATAGCTACCTAAGGCTTTGCTTGTTTTAATACCCCAGAGATGCTGCTACTGATATTAGGTTGATTAAATGGTGCTATTGCTAAGATGTACGTTGTGTTGCAATAGATATCAGCTCGGAGCGAGAAATCGGAGAACCGAGTTCGAATTCCAGTTGCATTAAGTTACGCGCAAATACCTTCGGGAAAAGTATTAATCCGTCGCTTTCCTCCGGCTATGGGCCAAATAACAGGATCCATTGGGATCTATAAAGTGGAGGATTTGTTTTCTATTGTCTTGAAGTAAAAAAAAACTGATCCCCCTAGAATGGGTACAAATTAATATAATCGGAAACGAATACAATTCAAGCTTCTGTTGTTTCTGAAGTTGGGAATCTGTTTTCTATTGTTACGAAGTAATAAACTGATCCCCCACTAAATACTACTTATTACTATAAAATATAATCCGTCACTTTTCCTTCAGCTATGGGTTGAATAGCTGAAAATTGGGTTCTATAGCCTTGGTTTGCAACGATTTTACCGCAGAAAGTAATGGCAACCTACTGCAGGAAAATCTTCTGCCCAGTCAGTCATGTCTCTTTCGAGACATGATCGCCCAAGTGTGTATCACGTATGACATTTAACTGACTGACTGAATATAATAGCTGGAAGCAGAAAGCTTTTACAAGACACAAAGTAGGGGATCTGTTTTCTATTGTTATGAAGTAATAAATGGTTCCCCGTAGAATTAGTACAAATTTTTATAATCGGAAATGAATACAATAAAAGCTTCTGTTGAACCTAAATGGGGGATCTGTTTTTTATTGTTATAAAGTAATAAACTGGTCCCCTTAGAATTAGTACAAATTAATATAATCGGTAATGAATAAAATAAAAGCTTCTGTTGAACCTAAAGTGGGGGATCTGTTTTTTATTGTTATAAAGTAATAAACTGGTCCCCCAAGAATTAGTACAAATTAATATAATCGGTAATGAATACAATAAAAGCTTCTGTTGAACCTAAAGTGGGGGATCTGTTTTTTATTGTTATAAAGTAATAAACTGGTCCCCTTAGAATTAGTACAAATTAATATAATTGGTAATGAATACAATAAAAGCTTCTGTTGAACCTAAAGTGGGGGATCTGTTTTTTATTGTTATAAAGTAATAAACTGGTCCCCCAAGAATTAGTACAAATTAATATAATCGGTAATGAATAAAATAAAAGCTTCTGTTGAACCTAAAGTGGGGGATCTGTTTTTTATTGTTATAAAGTAATAAACTGGTCCCCTTAGAATTAGTACAAATTAATATAATCGGAAATGAATACAATAAAAGCTTCTGTTGAACCTAAAGTGGGGGATCGGTTTTTGATTGTTATGAGGTAAGAAACGTTTCCCTTACCAAGTACTACTCATTAATATAATAATATAATACAATACGTCTGTTACTCCTCAGCGATGGGTTAAATAGCAGGAGAGATTGGGTTCTATAGCCAGTCTACTGTAGAAAATAATGACAACATACTGCGGGTAATTCTTCTGTCCTGTAAGTCATGTCTCTTTCCAGACATGATTGGCCCAAGCGTGTATCACGTATGGGACTTAACTGACTGACTGTTACTATGTACTTGATATTGTGTATTCGATTGTATCTATCTTTCCACAGTTTTCGCATATCTTAAGTATGAACTTATTCCATTATTTTCTTGCGAAGAAAACTTGTTTTCAATACAATCGAAAAGAATTAAGCAAAACGTGAAAGGTTTTAAAAAGCAAATATCAGGCAAATACGTTGATTTAACATCGTTAAAAACATTTTTGTTCTCTGAGATCGAAACACTGATTTCGAAAAATCCTGATCTGATAAAAGCTGAATTCACGAGACATGAGTATAATTCGTTTATATGTTATTTTTCTCATCACAAATTCTTTGATTTTGTGGGGAGAAATGCATTTCGAATCAGCATTAAAATATGAACCGGCTGATAAGTGGGATTGATCGGCAATAGAACAAAAAATATCAGCATGATTAAATAATCAGGTTTGCTTCTATCGATTTATTTCTACCGATAGCTTTGCTCAGGTTAGCGCACATCACCTATTTATTGCTTTCAACGTGGATTTTGTCTTTGTCAGACATTTTTGCACTCAACATTGAAAAAAAGTCGAAAGTATCCTGAATTTACAATTGCCAATGTGAAAAGCGCCCACACATAAACACACAAAAAGCACATAGATACACAGATATATACAACACACACACACACACACACACACACACACACACACACATATATATATATATGGGTTATGTCTTGAAGGCTATCACAATGCGTTGAGTAAAATAAAGGAAGGTAAAGAAGAGTTTGGGTATTACCTATTTATTAATCATTAATATTTCGAGATCAAAATCTCGTCTTCAGAATTGCAGAGAAGCTTTTGTCTGTCCGGGCCTCTTCATGGCCTCTCTAAGAACGCCATTCTTACATTCAAACACTTCTTTACCTTCCTTTATTTTACTCAACGCATTGTGACAGCCTTAAAGATATAACCCATATAACTATTTTACACAATGCTTCAAGCAAATTACAAAACTATAATAATATATATATATATATATATATATATATATATATATATATATATATATATTCATTTGTTATCTAGTTATTACGCAACCTAGGTTTCTACCATGTGATGTCTTCATGCAATTTGTAATAACTGATTTTACCTTTTTTTAAGAACGCTCACATAACGGAGATTTTTTTGAACGCTCATGTAACGGGGAATTTTCAGAATTAGAAGAAATTATAACGTTTTAATCCATTTTGAAAATTGCGCGTTCAAAAATTTCCCATTACGTGAGAGTTAAAAAAAAATTACCGTTACGTGAGTGACATTTAAAATAACTGGTAAAAAAAGTTATTGGAAATCACATGGTAGAAACAAAGGTCGCGTAATAACTCGTTTACAAATGAAGAAAACTCAAAAGTTCTACAATATAATTGTATTGAACACTTTCTTATACAACTGTGCACTGGTCTAAATTTATTATGACAAGATACAAAGTAGTTAAATATATATATATATATATATATATATATGTGTGTGTGTGTGTGTGTGTGTGTGTGTATCAGCATGCAGCGTGGGTATAGAAGAATCCAAAGGAGTATCCTGTACATATGTAATATAATAATCTGGCCCCACCCGAAGAAGGAAGCTGATGCAATCGGGGGTGTTTTCCGGTCGTTGAAAGGAACGGATGTTTGTTTGACCTTATTTCCGGCAGTAGCGGAAATGGCTACAAGAGGCAGACAGAACAGGTGTCTCTGAGAATTTACGTAGGCGTCGCGTGGGCGTCGCGTGATCAAGGCAAAGCCGGAAGAAACAAGTCCCGGTTTTGGAAGATATATAAAGACTGCGAAAACACGGATTCGTCAGTCAGTCAGTCTCGACAGATGAGTCTGGGCAGAGAGCCAGACAAGACCAGAGTAGAGGAGCAACAGATACGACGACACCCCCCGTCACCCCTGTCAACCCTTAGAGGCGCGCTCTCTCACTCTCTGTTCACTAGACTACACGGTCCATCGTTCATTAATAAAAATATCACTTGATATATTTTTATATATATGCGTGTTTGTTGTTTATTGGTATACAACACATACAGTGGTAGGATAACTCTCTAATAGAGCTCTAAATATATATCCATATAAATACATATAGAGCAAATATAAAAAAAATTAAGACAGACACGTTATTGTCTTAATTTTTCACACACTCTCTCTCTCTCTCTCTCTCTCTCTCTCTCACACACACACACACACACACACACACACACACACATATATATATATATATATATATATACAAAGGGAGTGGCATGTAGATAAAATCCTAAGGGGGATTCTATTAATATTAATTGTTGAACATTAAATGTTAAAACTGATCCAGCCTGAGGGCGCAATGTAATAAAAATCATTTGTTGACAGAGCCAAATATGTATGTTTTTTACATATAAAACTTCGAAAATTGCATATATAGAATGATCATTTCAGCAAAATAAATTCGCTTCATCAGGGATCTTTTTTATGAAGGAAAGATTGTGAACGTTTTTGATAGTGTATTTGAGGAAAGACACCGGAAGTACTCTTCAGGTAGAGAGGAAAGAAAAAATGTCGTAGCAATAAGCAAGAGAAAGAAACAAAAAGAAACATGGAATGAAAGATAAAAAGAAAGAAAGAAACAAATAAGAAAAGTGTGAGGGGAAGTGAAAAAAAAGGAAGGGAAGGTTATGTTAAAACTTAGGCGGACCGAAAAGGGTATTTCAGAGAATGGGGAGAAATATGGAAGCGTAAAAAGTTAATCACCAGGTGCTTATTAAGAACTCAATTTCTTAATATGCACCTGATGATTACGTAATACAGGAAACACCGAGTCGTGCATAAAACATAAAATAATATGAAATAGAAGTATAATATTGACATATATTGAAAGAAAATCTACAATATACGACACACATTGAAAAACAACATTGAAGATTTATTAATAACATTAACGAGTTTAGAAGATCAGCACCATTTTTGTGAGTTAAAACAAGACATGGATTCTTGGAGACCATGTATAAGAAATATTTAATGAGTTTGGAAGATCTGCAACATTTTCGTGAGTTAAAACAAGACACGGATTCTTGGAGAGGACGGATAAGAAATATTGGTAAAGTATACGAATAGGAAAAATCGCACTGGTTTTTAGTGTGCCTTTAAGTTGAAACAACTGTGATCACGATGTACAGTATTTCTATATATCTGAAATGAAGTATTGAAATTATTTAGGCTATCTACGTTGTTCGGACCGCGGTCCTCATCTTCGTTGCCATTTACAACATTTCTACCATTGTATGGACTAGCTGTCATCAAGATTATTCTATACTTTTTTTTTTTTTATAAGCGTTTCACCCCGAGCAAGGCATGTCACTGCCACTACTGTGCAGGGGGCTACGTAGAGTGGAGAAAGGCTGATTAAATATAGGAAATGACAGAGGGTGGGTGATAGGCGGGTAAGGATACCGAGAATGAGGGTTGGGTAGATGAGAGTGTTGTGAGAATAGTTGGGAGTTAGTGTGATAGGAGGTGTCTATTGACCCTACATTTAAACACCTGGAGATTGTAACTGTCGGGAAAGCAGACTTGTGGAAGGGAGTTCCACAGGCGGGAAGCGCGAGAAAAGAAGCTGTTGGAGTAGAATTTACGGTTACATCTTATTTGTTTAACTGTAAAAGGGTGGGACCTAGTTGCTAATCTAGTATCTCGTGTAAATTCGTGCTTAGGCGGCACCAGTGATCTAAGCTCATCGGAGCAGAAGCCATGAAAGTACTTGTAGAAGAGGCACAGGGAAGCCACATCACGCCGGTGTGAGAGCGGCTGCAGCCGGTCTGCCAAGTCAGTATCAACTACGTTACAGATCCTCCTTTGTTCTAATTTTCCCCAGACTCGCAGTGATGTTATCTAAGTTATATTGCATTGAGCACTGTTCTGTTATAACCTGTTATATATTTGTATATTAATGTGTATCTGAACGTATACACATATATATTTATTTATATCAATACCTATATACATATATGGACGTGCGTTGTGGTACAGTGGATATCGGCTCGGAACGAGAAACCGGGGAGCCGAGTTCAAATTTCAGCTGAATCCATTGTATTCACTTACGCGCAAAATACCCTTGGGAAAGGTATTAATCCGTCTCTTCCTTCCAGTTATGGGTTAAATAACAGGACAGATTGGGTTCTATAGCCCTGGTCGGCAACCAGTCTACCGCGGAAAGCAATGGCAACCTACTGCGGGATAATGTTCTGCCCAGTCAGTCATGTCTCTTTCGAGACATGATCGCCCAAGCGTGTATCACGTATGGCACCTAAACTGACTGATATACATATATATGTCAAACGTGGTTGTAATAAAATTCTTTACATCATTACACAAAACTTAACAAGATTCAGTACTATTAATTTACTTTGTCAGGCGATGATTGGCAGCTGGTGACAGTAATGATTCTTATAGAAATTTAGAAAACAATGCGTTACTCTGTTTCAGACAATTTAGTTAGGGATAAGGACAGAATTAAGTATGAATGTTCTTGTGGGTTACGAGAATTACCCACAAGAACATTCTCAATTTTCTCTTTCATTTGTTTTCCCTTATAATTTGTGTAGCATTTTTTAAAATCCTTTTTAATCAAAATTGTTATTAGTCTCTTTACAGTGAGCAATTAAGGTCTTTAGTGTATTTATAAGTTCACTTTTTATTCATATAAGCGTTTAAGAAAATTATATAAAGGATCATATGGACACAAAGGA
>JBBBDQ010002183.1:507500-597819 GCA_037127315.1 Ascarosepion bandense
AAAGTTCCATATTATATCATTACAATATTACAATCAAGCAATATAACATGCAATAATAATAATAATAATAATAATAATAATACACAGACAGAAAAATTGAAGCAAACAGACCAGACATTATTGTTAAAAACCAGGAGAAAACTTGCCTATTAATTGATATGGCTTGTCCAGGGGATTGTAACATAGCAACCAAGTAATTCGAAAAACTGTCAAAATATAAAGACCTGGAAATTGAAAAAGAAAAAATGTGGAAATTGAAAACAAGAGTTGTGCCAGTGATAGTAGGTGCACTTGGAATGATAAAAAAAATGGAACAAAACAACATATTGAAAGAATCCCTGGAAACCCCATCTTAAGAGATATACAAAAAATTGTCTTATTAAGTACAGCCCACACACTAAGGAAAACTTTATCTATGTAACACTAGGGATGATAGGGAAGATAGAAAAACATGAAATGGGGCCATAACAACACGCCACGACCTGCCTTAGGTCTCCCCGCAGACTTGGTTGGTAGCGAGACCAAAGCAGAAATCGAAATATGATGAAAAATGACATAATAACAATAGAAAATATAATAATATATAATAATTGGAAATCACTCATTTTATTATTATTTTTTTTTATTTTATTTTATTTTTTTCAATTGGAGTAGATAGACTAAACTATCGCCTGGTTCACACTCCACCCACATCTATTGAACAGATGAAGAGGCTCATCCCTTGTTTCCTGTTTAGGATGCGGTTTCCGGTTTTCTTTTCCAATCTTTTCACACTTTTCTTTATTTTTTTTTTTCTATTGGAGTAGATAGACTAAACTATCGCCCGGTTCACACTCCACCCACGTCTATTGAACAGGTGAAGAGGCTCATCCCTTGTTTCCTGTTTAGGATGCGGTTTCGGTTTTCTCTTTTCCAATCTTTTCACTCTTTTCTTTATTTTTTTTTTCTATTGGAGTAGATAGACTAAACTATCGCCCGGTTCACACTCCACCCACGTCTACTGAACAGGTGAAGAGGCTCATCCCTGGTTTCCTGTTTAGGATGTGGTTTTCATTTTTTCTCTTTTCCAATCTTTTCACTCTTATGTAGCCCCCTGCGTATCAGTGGCGTTTTCGCCTTGCTTGGGGTGATATGATTTTAAAAAAAAAACAAAAAAAACATAATTTTCCTAGATTAATTATGAAGTAAAATAGTGGAAGTGAATCTAGAGGAAAATATTATAATGTTATGAATATATGGAAGTATCTTTAAATTATTTAATTATATTTGTTGGTAGACACAAATTGGATTGATGGAGTTTAGATTTGTAGAAAGATGCAGAAAAAAGGATTTTAACGAGTGTTTATATTTGGTTTTAATGCTATTAATATGTTTGCAAGGTACTTTCTCTTTAAAAGTTTATTTTTCCTTTCTTTAATTAAATTAGTGTTAGAGAAATTAAAATTGTGCCCTACGTCGTTTCAATGTAAAACATGAAAATTGAAACGTTTGTCAAAACGTGAGTCTGTTTTACGTTCGTTTATATCTTAAATACGCTTGACAAATCCATTATTTTTTGCTTTTATTACACGTGGCACACATAAAAGTTTTTCCTACATTTAAAAATGATCATCTATTACTTTCTGACACGCATCTGATCGATACAACCAAACCTCAATCAATATACTGCTCAGTGGATTTTTAAAAATTGCTCTGAAAGTGTACTTTTGACTGTGAAATCGTTTTTGGTGGAGTGTTCTAAGACGCGTCATATGTGATGGCTTTCCCTGCGTTGTTAGAGGTCGCAGGTTCGAAACTTGCTGAATGACACATATTTTCCTAAAAAAAAATTCTTAAAAATATTCAGGCCGGTAGAGATATATAAATATAGTGTTTAATTAAAAACGCCATCTACTCAAAAACGAGTATCTATTAAAACAATGTCCAAGAAAATAAATAGTACTATGTTGGTTGTTAATTCAGTTTCGTTAATCTCCGGAACATTCTGTAACATTATCTGCTTACATTTATTTACATACAGTTTTAGAACAGAGATAAATATTTACTAGAAATCGAAAATTTGTGTTTATAGACCTTGATTCGGCTTCAAATATATAGTCATCCGTGACAGATCTGTTTTGATGTATCACAGCTCATCAGTACGGATAGACATCCGCTTACTTTTATCCAGGATTGAAACCCGACTGAATTGGCGATTCTACCTCTGAGATATGTGCGCTCGGTAGAAGGACGCAGGCATTTGGCGTATGAAGTATCTTACGCCAGTAGTTAGAGTGCTTTAATTCACTAGTGAATGAGCGATGCGTAGATGCTAGAGTAGCTACTGTGTATTTCACAGTCTATCATTCTTCCAGAGTGATCATTCAGGGTGTAAGAACGTAAATGCACACACACACACACACACACACACACACACACACATACACACACACACATATATATATATATATATATATATATGTGTGTGTGTGTGTGTGTGTTGTTAGCAGTTTTGTTGCTTTAATCAAATTTCATTGAAGATTACAAAGGTGCTTTATTGATATTTTTCTGGTTTTATCTCACACGAGGTAATGGATATTTAGTTCTGCAATATTTAAATTGCACCTACGCATAAATCATAATGTTTTCAGCCATGGTTGTTTATTTTCTTTGAAGAACATGAAAGTTTTGGTTTATTGATTTTTGATAAAGTCTAAAAACTGTCTCACTACACTAGAATCTATAATCATGATGGCAAAAAATAGAAACCTATATGTAAATATTCAGTAGTTTATAAATACCTTCAGTGAGCCTATATAGGTGGCAATTTCACGGCTTTGTGGATAGTTACTTATGTTCCGTCTTTTACCCTAGACTCCGTTAATCTGTCTCTATTTCTATGACTGACGTTATGAAGAGTAATGGTCGTTAATTTCACTTGTTCATAGCTTTATAACAAGATCAATTATAGCTTGTACATGTTGTCAAACCTTCTTCATTTCCTTTATATTTGATTGGTATAGAGTACGTTTCACTCAGACAGGTTCTCTCCCGAATTGTCAATTTTGGAACAGACTCCCGAGAGGATGCTTCACAGATTACTAAAACCTTAACCGCTATAAAGTCTTGTGTTTGAAAATAAAATGTTTAGTTGAACCAACTCATCACGTTGATCTGCAAAACATGTGCTACACCTACAACCCGATGAGACTCTCAATCACATAGAGACAAAACGGAATATATAGGAAAACTGGAAGAGCTCATTAGAAATGGTAGGAAGAGTAAAGAAAGATTCAACGTTGAAACAGAACGACTGTCGCAGATCTTAATCAAGAATAAGAACCGCTTCCCACACATAAAAGCATAGAGGCAGTTGTCAGAACGTTACAGTAAACTAAATCACATATATGGTCTCTCCAAAATTAAGAAAGAAGTATTCAGCTCAGGCCAATTGTTAGCTGCCGATACTCTGTATGCCACACTCTGAGTCGATTCCGTGTGGATATAATTAATCCATTAATAAAAAAAGCCACCATATGTCAAAAACTCTACTCACTTAGCGGATTTAATCAAATATGCTCCCATCCAATCCAACCAGATGTTGACCCTGAACGTGGTTTGTTCACTAAGGTACACACAGACTAGACACTATCGGTAGATTAGCCTCGGACTCATCCCTAAGAGAACGTACCAGTATACCAATAGATAAGCTGATAGAGATGCTGAGTTTCTGTACACAAACAACACACTTCGGAATGAGATCAAAAGTATATCGGCACAATGACGTTATAGCAATAACCTTGCCATTATCATCAGGTGGTGCAGTGGATATCGTATCAGAACAAGAAATCGGGGATTTGAGTTCGAATTTCAGTTGAATTCCTTGCATTAACTTACACGAAAAACATTTGGGAAAGGTATTAATCCGTCTCTTCTCTCCAAGTATGGGTTAAATAAAAGAACAGATTTCGTTCCTTGTCTGGCAACCAAGCTACCGCAGAAAGTAATGATAACCAAATATCAAATATGCTCCTATCCAATCCAACCAGATGTTGAGCCTGAATGTGGTTTGTTCATTAAGGTACACACAGACCAAGCACTATCGGTAGATTAGCCTCGGGCGGTTACGATTTTAGATTACTGAAACCTTAACCGCTCTCAAGTCTTGGGTTTGAAATTAAAATGTTTATTTGAAATAGTTAAATCAATGTCGGAACCAACTCATCACGTTGATCTGCAAAACATATGCTACACCTACTACCCTATGAGACTCTATCACATAGCTTTAATATTTAACATGGCTTACAATTATTAAGACCCTTACTCATAGGGCCTTGATCATTTGTTCTAAAATAAAGTTAGATGATGAATTCAAGTTTATTTGTACTACTCTCTGCAACAATGCCTTTCCATGGAAAAGCATTGTTGCAGAGAGTAGTAAAAATAAACTTGAGTTCATGATCCAACTTGATTTTAGAGCAAATCATCAAAGCCCTATGAGTAAGGGTCTTAATTAATTTAATTTTACGTTTATTTTTGTTTTTTTTTAAATCATTTCACCCCGGGCAAGGCGTAAATGCCACTGATGTGCAGGGGGCTACATAACTGAAAGAAAATTAATTACAGGAGGGAGAAAGGATTATAAACCAATTAGGAAGAAGTAATAGAAAGATGAAAATGCAGGTGTGATGACAGTTGCAAGGGGGGGAGAGAAAGGAAAGGATATACGGAGTGGGGGAAGGGCTAGAGTCAAGTGGTTAGTAGATGAGTATTGACATTGCATTTAAATTTCTGGAGGTTGTAGCCGTCAGGAAAGCAAGAATATGGGAGCGAGTTCCACAGGTGGGAAGTACGAGAGAAGAAGCCGCAGGAGTAGAATTGTCGTCTGCATTTGGCTAACCTAACAGTGTTTCTGAGAACAAATGCCCTGTGTATCTGCGCGTCCCTTGATTTGTTACTGTCCGCGATAGATTTACTAAGTGGGTTCTGTGGCATTTCGAAATTGTTACTTTGCTGCCAACACATGTATAGTTTTTTTTCTTGCTAACCCTGTTTTTTCCTCTGTACGGAAAGATGTTTTCCATCATTAATATGATAGTTCCTTGACTTATTCGTTTAAATGTTGTTGTTGATCGCATTACATAGTGAGGACTACTTAAAGACTGGGTGTTGGAATTAAACAACGCGTACCTACAAAAATCGGAAATTTAAACTCTTCTTCGTCAGACAGGCTGAACAACACATACTGGTCTTCTATCGCAGAACACCTTATAAATAACCATAACTGTCGTTAATCCTAGTGTAAACGCTTTCCCCATAATTAGCTTGTCCCACTCAAATTACCAACTTAAAGTGTTGGAGGCCATTTATTACTATCTTTAAAACCTTCATTATGTAAACAGAAGGATCATATATCTGGCCTCCAACTCATTTCCATATAAGACTTTTTTCTACATATTGCCTGTTTCTTTTATTAATAATCATTTCTTTGTTTAACCTCGATTGAGCTCTGGTGAGCGAGGTTCGAAACCACTTAACTAGCCCGTTTTTCAATTTTATTTTTTTAAATATTATTATCATCATAAGTGGTAATAAAAATAAATTAGTTTGTCTATGTATGACGGATATATATATATATATATATATATATATGTATATATATATAAGAAAGAATTGGGTTAGGCGAAATAACAGTCTTACAAGTATTCAAGGTAAAACTAAAAGGTCACGAATAATAATTTTTAAATTTATTAAATAACATAAGATAAAATAAAAAATATATACGCATATTCTTTTACTTCGATAGCACGACTCGGAGTTTCATGCGTCATGCAATCATCCACTGCATATTATAAACTATTATATTATATATATATATATATATATATATATATATATATATATATATATATAAATGCCATCTTATCACTATACTCGTTTCGAAAATCCCTGCGCGTATATACGCGGAAGGAAAAATGGTTGTAAAAAAAGAAAGAGCTAAGCACATGAACATCAGTCAAAGCAATTTGGACCGAGCCAGTACGCAGCCCACAGAAAAAACCTGAGACGAGTAATCAACTAACAAAAAAGCGCTCAATACCTAATCAGAGCAGAATAAGTAAATTAACCTAGTAGGTAGATTTGTTGGCTCACTAGGTTAATTTACTTATATATATATATATATATATATATATATATATTCAAAATAATAACTAAACAGACTCTGTAAGTATCTAAATCCTAAATTTATACAAAGATAAACTTTAAGAAAAACGAATAACAGACAGAATCTAATTCCGTTACAATCCGGCGCACTAAGGCGTTGGATAAGAGTGGGAAAAAAAAAGAAATCCGCGGAATAAAGACAAGACATACGATACTCCGCAGTAAAGAAAAAAACCCCAAACGGAACCAACCACAAAAAAGAAGAAAAAGTGCTCGATGATTCTTTATGTATATATATATATATGTGCGTGTGTGTGTGTGTGTGTGTGTGTGTGTGTGTGTGTGTGTGGTAAATATATGGATTGAAATCCGACAAAATCATAGAACATGTCAAGAACAAAATAGAAAGTATGACTTAATCTAACATGTTTCTCTTTATTAAACTTCTTCAGGGATCTGTTTAAAAGAAAAAAAAAACTTCAGCCTTAAAAACATTAAATACTTGTTTAAATAGATATCTGAAGAAGCTTAATAGAATGGAACATCTTAGATCTAGACACTTTTCCTAATTTTTTCTTTACTTATTCTATGATATATATATATGGATGTATGATAAAAATATAATTTTAAGGTATGCTATATTTATGGGTAAGATATTTTAGCTAATCAGTTAATAGTTCCCCCCGGACTTAATTCTTTTTTATAATGCAATTTATGATGCCGGTATTTAAATCACTCGTTAGTTCGTGCCACGCATGCTCCGTAATCACATGTCCCCGACTGTGGGGAATGCATCTCTCGTCTTCGCTAGACTTGTTCTTACACAGTTTGCTTGATCCCCGTTTTCATCAACCCACTCTATTTCCAGATATGTCGAGTTAACCTTCGAGCGAGTAGTAATAACAGTCATGTCGCAAGGAAGACAAGCGAACCCACTCAATCTCCACCCATCTTGCTCGTCCATCGAATGCGCCAAATTATGTGGGTTCGTTATTTCTATTTACGCACGAAAGATTTTTTTCTCGCGCCTATAATTTCAGCAAACTAAAGATTCAAAAATTGGAATAAGCGTGATAATATGACTAAAATTATAATGTACTAAACTGTCATTGCACCAGAAATTATTGGGTCGTCCAGAAAGTTCATGCCAAGTTTTAGATTTTCATATTCCAACACGTTAAATTTATCGACAAATATATGCTTACATTTCCAGGTAGAGCCCACTACAATTAAAAAAATAAATTAAATACATACATTTTTTTTTTATTCTCGATTATAATCAAATACATAATTATATTCTAAATATAGAAATTTACTTCGGATTATTTTAAAACAAAATACATTACGATGTATATACGCAAACAACACACATAACATTGAACATTATACAGGGGAGAGTACAAAGTGCCAGTCTTCCCTAACTTTTCTTTGCCGCCCACCGATCGGCTCTTTTTAATGATAAAATTATGCAAGATATAACAAAGAATATTTTAAATCCATCTCATCATTCAAACTCAAAGGACAAATCGAAATTTCATTCAATTCATGAATGAAGTATTATTACAAATAAAAAAAAATTGCATAAATTTTTTATTCCCGATTCTGATCAAATACATAATTATATTTGAAATATAGAATTTTATTACGGATTATTTTACTACAAAATACATTACAATATACACACACATACACACACATACACTCACTCACACACACAAATAACATTGAATTATATACATAAAATACTGGGGTGTCTGGAAAGTTCATGTCGATTTTTAGTCACTCATGTTCCAACACGTTAGAACACATCAAAGTTATCGATTGATATAATATGCTTCAGTCAGTTAAGTACCACACATGAGACACACTTAGGCGATCATGTCTCTTTTGAGACATGACTAACCGAGAAGAAGGTTTTCTCGCAATATATTGCCATTACTTACCGCGGTAGACTGATTACCAACCAAGGCTATAGAACTCAGTCTGACTTGCTATTTAGCACATAGTTGGAAAGAGAAGAGACAGGTTAATACCTTCCCCAAGGGTATTTGCACGTAAATGATTGAACGAATTCAACTCGAATTCGAACTCGGCTCTTGGATTTCTCGTTCCACGTCGATATCCCCTGCACCACAACGCACCTGTGCATCTGGTATGGTTGGAATGAAGACCGCCATTTGGTGGATGAAGACCGCCATTATGGTTGGATGAAGACCGCCATTTGGTGAGGCTAAAGTTAGCTCATATTGCTTACCCCAGGATCTTTGATGCTGAGCATTGTTCTAAATAAGCCGTTTCTCATCGCCGTCACAATTTGCTTAAAAAATGTGCATTTTCATTGCGTTTATAGAGTAAATCCCGGAGAAAAATGCAACCCCAAAAAGATTCTTTTCATGCAGATCATGTGGTACCGAAACATCGTAGGGATTTGAGTACCCAAGATTCAGTAAGCGTTCATGGATGGTAGAATTCTATAAATTTAGTGTTTCTGTCAATTCTCGCTATTCTCAACCAATGTCTTCATTTGGTCGTCATCTGTAGTGGACCGTTCTTAATCAATAAGGCTTCAATCACCAACCCTAGACTTAGCGAAACATCTCCGTACAGCCCTGCCATCTAAAGCACCTTCACCATAAAGAGCACATATCTCATCTCTTCCTTGCGCGACATTTCTGCATAAGTGGTTATAGAAACGCATCTTATAATCTACTAATTTCAGAGAGATGCGAGCTTGACATAAATTAAGGAAATTTAAATAAATTTTGGATAAATATGAAAATACCGACACAAATAGATAGACAGATAGATAGATAAATAGATAGCTAGACAGATAGATATGAAAAGTATAGATAGATAGATAGATAGATAGATAGATAGATAGATATGAAAAGTCTGAGATAGATATGAGCAGTGGGAATGGTAGATAGCTAGCTAGCTAGATAGATATAAGCAAACTGAAAGAGATAAATAGATAGATAGATAGATAGATAGATAGATAGATAGATAGATATGAAAAGTATAGATAGATAGATATAAGCAAACGGAAATAGTTGGTTTGAACATCTTTTTGTCTGTCCTTTGTATTTATTTGTTTTAATTTTTGAAATGTTTTAAGTAACTATTGTAAAGTAATTTGGCTCTTAAGTTTGATTTCGATATAAATTGTTGGAGTTCTTTAATTTTTTTTCCTTACAATGCCGTTCCATGAAATTAAGTGTAGCTTTCTTCAACTATCGGTCAACTCCTTCCCTCCTTAACTTGGCTAAGGAACGCATGTCCTGTAGTCTCTTTCCCTCTCTTTAAGCTTCTATCCCCCACCCAACAGCTAGATAACTTGCCCACAAACCTGAATGTCGAATTCATATTTTAGCGTTGCCTTTGAAATGATCACACAACCTTCAGTTTATCTGCTTGTAAGTTGGTTTGAACATCTTTTTGTCTGTCCTTTGTATTTTTTTGTTTTAATTTTTGAAATGTTTTAAGTAACTATTGTAAAGTAATTTGGCTCTTAAGTTTGATTTCGACTTATACTAAGTTAAAACTTAGTAGATTTTTTAATTTGCCTTTCTTTAGGAATTGGAATAGATTGTACCTACTATCACCTGCTTTTCTTTGCTTAATTTTAACTCTCCATGCCCAATTAAATTTTTTTTTTCATACCAGCCTTTAGATTATCTGTTAATGGGCTGTTGATTTTAGTTCTTCAACCCGTCTGATGTACACACACTGGCTACAGGTGACAACCGACCCTCACTCCGTATCACGTGGACTGACCAAAAAGTTAAAAATCATTTTTAGCTTACTGGCACTAACGTGTCTCGGATAGTTTGCAACTTTCTTTTAAAATATTCTCAAAAGCCATTTCTTTTCTCTTACTTAATTTTAAACTTCCCATGCTTAATTGAACGTTTGGTTTGGTTTTTTAAATTGGCAAAAACTTCTCTGGTTGTTGAACTTCAAGTTACAGTTCACCGCCCTCTTTTTTTTTTCAATTGAAGTAGATAGACTAAACTATCGCCCGGTTCACACTCCACCCAGGTCTATTGAGACAGGTGAAGAGGCTCATCCGTTGCTCCCTGCTTAGGATGTGGTTTCCGGTTTTCTCTTTTCCAATCTTGTCACTCTTACACATCAGTGGCGTTACCGCCTTGCTCGGGGTGATATGATTAAAAAAAAAAGATATGAAAAATCATATATATATATATATATATGAGCAAAGAGTGATAAGCAAATATATACGAAGAAACAATAATACAGATAGAAATAAACAGATATATAGATAAAAATGAACACCAGAGATAGATATGAACAATGTTAAATAGATAAGACATAATAAATAAATATATAAGAAACAAAATGAGCTCGACTATTGAATTGGAAGAGAAAAAGAGAAGTAACTAAAAATAATGGACATAATTTTATTCGTGTACGTGTGCGTCTGTGTGACTTTAATATATGTATTACTAGCAGTATAGCCCGGCGTTGCTCGGGTGTAATGAAAGCTTTAAAACTAATCCATGGTCCTGGAGCTCAGACTCTGTGGACGTTGGCACGAAAGACTTAAAAAGCAATAGTTGTTTCCAGTTAAAGCGAAACCATAGACTGAAAGAAAAATGAAATTTTGATTTCCTGGTATCGATATCAAATAGGTTTTTTCGTCGTAAACTGTATTTTGAAGGCTAAAAGTCCTCTGAGTAAATGATATCATGACTGAGACTAAGAACTACAATTATACCTACTTAGAGCCAAACCCGAAGCAAAAACTAAAATAAAAGGGCTGAAAAAAATACAGACATATACAGGTAGATAAACAGACAGACACAGACACACACACACACACACACACACACACACACACACACACACACACACACACACACACACATCTTGCTTTTTAAATATATATATATATATTATCGATTTTCTGCACTATTGTAAGAACTGCAACCTTGAAACTTCTGAATATCGTTTTTTATGTCTTTGTCTATGAGTGTAAAAAAATTTGATTAAAATCGGACCACTCCTACTTTAACACGATTTTTTCTACTATCGATTTTCGATATTTATCGGGGTTATCTCGACACAAAAACGATTTAAGAACACTCGCAGACGCTTATAGTACAAATGTGTAAATTTTCAAGAAAATCGGTTCAGTCGATTCGGAGACTGTAGGTAACGGACACACACACACACCCACACACACACACACACACACACACACACACACACACACACACACACACAGACAAAGGTCTATTTATAAATAAGTTTAGATTAAACAAGACTGACTAGGTAATTTTTTTTATGTAACATTAAGCATTTTCTACACTCATTAAGTCTTATTCAACGAAACACACCCTCGTACACATATGGATAAAGTCTGTCTAGACTGTAATTATTCATCCAAACGAGCTTGATTCAAAAGGCCATAAGCGCCCAAAATGCAACTGTCACTATGAAGATTAGTAGATAATATAGCCAAGGATGCATTTCAAAAGCTAACCAGAGCAATGAGAGACAGGAAAAATTCATTAGAACAAAGAAAAGTGCTGGATTACTATGTAATATCTGTCCTTCTGTATGGCACTTAATGTTGGACGATCTCTTCAAGGATGAAAAAGAGGCCCAAGGCAGCAGAGATGTGGTTCTACAGAAGGATGCTAAGGATACTATGGACCAGGCAAAGAAGAGGTGTTGGAGAGAATGTAAGCGAGAAAAAAACTTATACCTAATATCAAGAAGGGAGATATGAGATTCCTGAAACACATAATGCGGATGGAGGGTTTGGAGAATCTGATAGCGGATAGAGCGAAAGAGAGACAAGAGAAAGCAGCGCGATACATATTTGATGGGTGGCTCAACAGGGTTTGGGAGAGGTACCAAAAGGAAAAATATTAAGAACGACAAGGTAGAAGGGTAAATGGAAGTCCATGTCCTGAAGGGGCACAACACAAGAAGGAGAAGAAGAAGAAGAAGAAAAGGAGGAAGAAGAAGAATATAGTACCTAATGCCAGAAAAGTGCAGAACATGAGAAAATCTTATTAGACACAATAAACAGCCTACTTTAATTATAAGATGATACATGAAAGGGTATGCAATACAATCACAGATAATATTATAGTTAAAAGTAAAAACAAAACAAAACAACTCAATTATTAAATAATATGAAATATACAAATCGCTTCTTTTTGTGCGTCCTCGTTCGCAATAGTTGTTATTCATGACGTCACAGTAGACCATTTTGAACATCCAGCTTCCCAAAGAATATCCGGATACAGACGAAGGAAGTTTAACTTCCACAAAGACACCATAACTGATCTTGAATGTGAAATTCGAAAGTACTTGAACAAAATATGAACTTTTACACAGTTTATCCAGAACTTCAATCACAATAGTCAAAGCGAAAATTGGATGAATATAAGAAAAAATTTACAGGCAGACTTCGTTGGTTCTTTTTAATCAGATTTGTTTGTATATATATATATATATATATATATATATATATATATATATATATATATATATTAGAACAAAATATATAGAGTAAAACAGCAGAAATTTTTAAAGTCAAAAGCGAGGACAACATTTGTTGTACTTTTCTTTGGAAACGAAATTTTTGACAGAATTACTAACTTGTCTGAAATGGATTATGCATTATTTGTAAAATTCGTTCATTAAAATTAATATATATAAATATCTGTAGTTTTAGAACACTAGCAGTATAGCCGGCGTTGCTAGGGTGTAATGGAAACTTTATATATATATTATCGATTTTCTGCACGATTGTAAGAACTGCAACCTTGAAACTTCTGAATATCGTTTCTTATGTCTTTGTCTACGACTGTATCAAATTTGATTAAAATAGGACCACTCCGTCTATAACACGATTTTTTCGACTATCGATTTTCGATATTTATCGGGATTATCTCGACACAAAACCTAGCAGACGCTTATAGTACAACTGTGTAAATTTTCAAGAAAATCGGTTCAGTCTTTTCGGAGTCTATAGGTAACGGATACAGACACACACAGACACACAGAGAAAGTTCCATTTACAAATAAGATTAGATATATACGTGTGTGTGTGTGTGTGTGTGTTTCCTTAAAAACGACCGACAAGGAAGATTTCATTAAATTTTTCCAGTATTCTGACATGTTTCCTTTTTGCTAGAGATAAGTCGAAAATCATGGAACATTTCTACATTACTTATCTTCAGCAAAACTGAAACATGTAAAATGTTGGAAAAATTAAACTAAAAATGAATAAAGTCTTCCTTGTCGGTTGCTTTTAACGAAACATATTTAAATGAAAGATTGCTGCCCATATATATATATATATATATATATGTGTGTGTGTGTGTGTGTGTGTAAAATTTAGAGGGAAAATAGCCATTTTCAACATGCTAGTTTAAGACATGCATTGTCAAGCCCGTTGTTTGTTTGAAACTGGGTTGACAATGCATGGCTATTTCCCTTATAAATGTTATCTGAATTTACAGATAAATAAATAAATATCTGCTCTGTAAATTAAATTAATTTACATTGAGCTCTTTATTGGACCAGTTTTATGATTTTAACGATTTTACTAGGACCCTCCAACCTTATCGCAGGCTACAGAAGACACATCGGCGGCAGCAAAGCAGAAGGCGGCGGCTGATGCTGCTAAGTCAAACCGCTACGGAGCACGCACACGGAATATGTTGACAAAACTGCTGCAGTGTAAGCGGCGGCTGTTGCTGAAAGAAATCGTGGCACTGCGTTTACGAATTAAAATTGGTGAGCATCCGACTTCGGGCCATCAACCGGCGGACGGTTAAGAAATGCCGATTCTTTCACTAAGCAGAGCGACGGCACGCAAAGAATCCGGCAGCTGGCAGCCTTTTCCTCCCCACTGCTTGCTGAAACACAATTCAAAGATGAGAACAATGCCCTGAACAATGTAAATAGTGTAAATACTACTTTATCTCAGAAGTATCGACAAATACTGAACAGAAACTTTGCCAAAATCCTGAAAGAACACTGTATACAAAGATTCGTTCGTGCATGGAATACTGCTGCCATATGTGGTCAGGCGCCCCTGCTGTTCATCTCAGTGTTCTCGACAGGCTCCAAAGGAGAATCAGTAATGTGATAGGTACCGACCTGGCGGCTTGACCACAGCCACTTCCCCACCGACGAGATGTGGCCTCCCTTTGTCTGTTCTATAAATACTTTCATGGCTTCTGCTCCAACGAACTTAAGTCACTGGTGCCTCTGCAACAGGTGTTTACTCGTGCAACCAGATTGGCAACTAAATGCAGACGATAATTCTACTCCTTCAGCTTCTTTTCTCGCACTTCCCGCCTGTGGAACTCGCGTCCATATTCTTGCTTTTCTGACGGCTACAACCTCCAGGAATTTAAATGCAATCTCAATTCTCATCTCTTAACCACTTGACTATAGTTCTTTCTTCACCGCCCTGTATATCCTTTCCTTTCTTTCTACCTTTGCAACTGTCATCACAGCTGTATTCCCATCCTTCTCTTGCTACTTTCCAACTGGTTCGTCTTCCTTTTCATTCTCTTCTACTTAATCTTTTTACTCTTATTTAGCCTCCTTCACGTCAGTGGCGTTACCGCCTTGCTCGGGGTGATACGATTAAAAAAAAAGTAATTTCTCTAAAGAATAGTGTACTGGCTTGTTATGTCGTGTCAGTTCTTCAATATGTCAGCGAATGCTGGACAATCTCATTAAAGATGAAGCAACCGGGATGTGGTTCTACAAAAAAAGGCCGAGGATACCATGGACGGAACACGACGAGGTTTTGGTGAGGATGGACACAAGAAGAAAAGTGATACTTAACCTTAGGAAAAGTCAGCAGAAGCTATTGAACCATATAATGAGTAAGGAGTGCTTGGAGAATCTAATCCTCAGAAGTCAGATAAAGGGAAAAAGAGATAGGGAAAAAACGCATAACATACTTTAGTGAGTTTGAGCAAATAAAGGGTAGAGCGGGGTTTAGGTGGCTAAGTGAATTGGAGGTAAGTATGACAAGAGAGAGAGAGAGAGAGAGATGTGGAAGGCCGTAATCGCCTACGTTCTGAAGGGACACGGCACATAGAAGAGGAAGAAGAATTTCTCTGAATATTTCAAGGCATTATGTTAACACATTGTCTTCGAAATCTCGATTGTCTGACCGCTTATTCAATAAATATGCGCACATATTGAAAAAGGAATAATGCTCACGTGGTCTTTTTTTTAAATTACCAACACAATGCACCTGCATTTATTTAATAACATAGCCATATATTTTTCTTTGCGCACCCTTATTACCTACCCTTATACCTACCCGAAAGAACGAATCTTATCTTTGCGTGGCGAACCTGCAAAAAGTTTAAATTAAAAGATCACAATTAGCGATAATTCACTCGAGATAAAATATTTTATCTTTGCTGCCAGCAAGAGATTCTTTCAAAGGAGATTGCTAAAAGATTATTCATCATGATATCTTGGAAGTTTAACAAATAATTATTTAGTGTTAGATTATGTCATTTTTCATCATATTTCGATTTCTGCTATGGTCGCACTGCAAGCCAAGTCTGCGGGAAGACCTAGGGCAGGTAGTGGCGTGTTGCTATGGCTGCATTTCATGTTTTTTTCTATCTTCCCTATCATCCCTATATTACATAGACAAAGTTTTCCTTAATGTGTGGGCTGCACTTAATAAGACAATTTTTTGTATATCTCTTAAGCTGGGGTTTCCAGGGATTCTTTCAATGTGTTGTTTTGTTCCATTTTTTATCATTCCTAGTGCACCTACTATCACTGGCACAACTCTTGTTTTCACAATTTCCACATTTTTTCTATTTCAATTTCCAGGTCTTTATATTTTGACAGTTTTTCGAATTCCTTGGTTGCTATGTTACAATCCGCTGGACAAGCCATATCAATTAATAGACAAGTTTTCTCTTTCTGGTTTTTAACAATAATGTCTGGCCTGTTTGCTTCAATTTTTCTGTCTGTGTAGATGGTGTAATCCCATAGAATGGTGACATTTTCTGTTTCTGTAACCGGTGCTGTGTGATGTTCATACCAGTGTTTGTTTACAGATTTTCCATAGTGTTTGCACATTGTCCAATGTAAATATTGCCCAACTCTATCGTGGCGATTTTTATATTCATTTGGGGCAAGTACAGAACAGCCTGAGATGAGATGGTCTATTGTTTCTTGGTATTTATCACAGAAACCTGCATTTTGGATCCATATTATTATCTATAATATTTGCCTGAAAGTTTCTAGTGAAAAGACTTTGGTCTTGTGCTGCAAGAATAAAGCCTTCAGTTTCAGACTTTAATCCAGATGCACGTAACCATCGATGAGTATTAACTTTGTCAACATTGGATTTATTGGCACGTTCTGGATATTGGCCATGCAGAGGTTTGTCTTGCCAGCGCTGTTTCATCTGTTCGAGAGCTTTATCTTTGGCTTTTATTTTCATATTTTTTGCCGCAAAAGTTGGTTCTTGGCTTCTGTTTTGCTTTTCTACAGAATCTACTAACTGTAAATCTTGTTTGTATTTACTGCCTTCTTTTATTATTGAATATTTTTTCTTTCTTTCTTCATGTTGCCTTACTAATTGTATCATCCAATCCTTTGTTGTTTCTATGTATGTTAGTAGGCCAATAGTTGTTGTCTTGTATGACAATTCCAGCTGAATAAGACCTCTTCCACCTTCTTTACGGGGTATGTATAGACGGTCTACATCAGCCTTTGGATGATGCATCTTATGCTTAGAAAGAAGCTTTCTTGTTTTAGCATCCATTCGCCTGATGTCGTTTAGAGTCCAGTTTAAGATGTTAAAGCTATATTGGACAACTGGGATTGCAAGGCTATTAATGGCCATAACTCTGTTCTGTGAATTTAATTCAGTTTTTAATATCATTCGTAGCCTTCTATAGTACTCTTTACGCACTATTTCTTTCATTTTTTTATGGTGAATGTTTTCGCTCTCATTTACACCTAGGTATTTATAAGCTTCTTCTGGTTTCAATTCTTTTATTGTTACAGCAGGGTCTAAGCTAATTGAGGATGTTTCTTGTATTGATCCACGTAAAACTGTAGCTTTAGCACATTTATTCAAATTAAATTTCATTCCAATGTCTTCGCTGAATCATTTTACAGTTTGCAGAAGACCTTCCAGCTCATTATCATTCTTAGCATATAACTTCAATTCATCCATGTAAAATAGATGGCTTATTTTCTTTTGGCCTATTTTATAACCACATTCTGTCTTATTAAGTTGACTGGTTAGTGCTATTAATGATATGCAGAATAGTAAGGGAGATAAAGAATCACCTTGAAATATACCTCTTTTGATGTTTATTTCATCAGACTTATAGGTTCCATTTATATGATTGAGGTAAAGGGTTGTTTTCCATATAGACCTGCACTGTTTGATGAAATTGATGATGACGGGCGATATCGTGTATATATTTAAAGTCTTTAAAATCCAGGAATGTGGCACACTATCGAATGCCTTTCGATAATCTATTATTATTATTATTATTATTATTATTATTATTATTCATCTTCTTCTTCATCTTCATTAGTCTTTTGTAGCTGCTAATGATTTTTGCATTTCTATTATCTGTATTAAATCCATTTAGGTCATCCATTTACAAAACTGTTGTGGTGTAGTTTTCGCATTGAAAGTTATAATTGTGCGATGTCGGTCGCTAATCGACTTAACGCAACCAAAATGTTAGGAACTTGGTAATCTTCCACTGTACACTGACTCCTTAGTATTCAGCTAACTGCAGACTAATATCAACTGCCTAGTAGTCCTACTGAACTCCAACAGAACTCTAAAGAACTCTCTAGAACGTCCAAGAACTTGAAAAATACAATTGTGGCACAAGGCCGATTTTTTTTTTTGGGAGGGGGGAAACTCAGGTTGGTCTTCAGTACCTATCCTATACCTAACTAATCCGACTCACGACCCAAACATATTTTACAATTTTCTCATTCACCACAAGAACATATTCATCATCATTCAATCCTTCATGCACCAAAATACCTCAAACATACCAGGAACCTAAAATAAAACACCAAAAGTGTATAAAAATTTTATTGTGAATGATAGATACAAAAATATATTTAAAAATATATCATGAAATGATATGTGGGGAGGGGCATGACATAAATTCCCAAAACAAAAAAAGTTTTAAACAAAAGATTCAAACAAAAATCATGATGTTAGTTGGACCCAACCAGTCCACAAAACAAAGACGTCGCTGTATTCTGCCCATAGGACAAAATCAAGAGGCAATCTTTCTACAGGGGGTGGAGAGGAGAAACTAAAATTGATGGCGAGAATATAAACTTGACCCAGACGAGATAAAACGGGACAAAAAATAAAAACTGGGGAAATTGGGAATCTCGACCTGGATCATAACAAAAGACAATACCGGGGACAGGCTAGGAATCACATTCATTCCCATTAACTAGGTACACAAAAAGGAACTACCTCAACCAGGGGAGGGTCCCAAAGGAATCCACCCCGATGTGACTAGTAGATCTAACAAGAACATCAAGGCTAGTCCTGTTCACGAGAACCAGGCTCGCCACAACCCATCTTTCACTAAAGCCTATCGGGGTCAACCGTTTCCAATCAGATCTAATCTTAATTTTGAGCTGATGCTCAAAATATCGGATCACATCTTGATGTGAAAGTCGGTCACCTCGCAAGACTTCCTCCAGTGGCGTCGTCCATATCACCATTTGGGCCGTATGCACAATCAATGAGCACGAGCTCACGCGACGCGATACGAACAGTCAACACGCCGACATGGTCCCATAGAAGGCGAACCCGAGAACAATGCTAGAAGGCGTGCGCAGACGTCTCCATTAAACCAAGGTCACAGCGTTCACAATCTGGCAAATCCGCCAGGCCCCATACGAAGGACGCGACATTGAGAGACAACCTATTTCGTGCCAATCGCCAGGTAAGTGAAAACTCAGAATTGTTGAGATAATCGGCACCTGGCGCCCAAGAACAATAAGAGCGATACTTCTTCCCTGACATACCGAGCACTTCGCGTAGTGTATCCTTCGCGACACCAGCCACTAATCCCTGATAGGAGACTTTCCTAGGCCGAGAAACGTCACTTGACCGAGGAACTTCCAGGAACTTCATTATTTATTGTACATATGTACATATGTGACACAAGGCCTAAAACGAGGATGGGGAAGGCTGGTCATCTTCTGTCCTAGTTTAACTTAGCTATTCACTTTCGTCGACCCTGACACAATTACAATAAACCTTACACCATAATACCACATTTTTACTTACCATTCTTACCACGTCCACCATAATACTTCAGGTTCTCTATGTAGTCCTACTTAACTCCCATATGTACAATTTTCAGTGGAGGGCATGGGCAGAAAATAACATTTAAAATCCCCAATGATTTTATACAATTAATACAATATTTACAAAAACTAAATAAAATCGTATTAGTAATAAAAGCCACCCACTACTCTAATATTGTGACAGCAAAGTCAGTTCCCCGGACGAAAATTGATGCGCGGCTTTATGAATATAATAATGCCACTTATCCGATCAGCAATTACTCACACAATCACTCACCCATTTAAACACCATAACAAAAACGAAAAGCACACTTGAAAAATAACGAAAGACGCCATGCATCCACCGAAGAACTAACATTGCTGAACACCTAAAGCAGGAAGGTGTGTGGGATTAAACTAAAAGAAAACTGGGGACAAAAGGAAAAGAGGCCAATGATCAATCATAACCTAGCTCAGTTAACTTTAAAGCGAAAAACAGAAGATCAAAGAATTCCTACTCTAACCTAACAGGGAAGGGGTGCATATGTTCCTTCCAGCACACTCAAAATCCTGATGCCTAACCAGCATCAAATAACCACTCCAGGTCAGCACCTTTCACTCGACAGAAACGTGCAAGACTCCCCAACCTTTTGCCAAATTCAGATGGAGTGAGTCATTTCCTTTCCCTCCTGATTTTGACTTTAAGTTGATGCTTAAAGAACAAGATCAGTTGGGAAGAGGTAAACTTCTCATCACCATAGAATTCCTTCTGTCGCGTCGTCCAAATCACGACTCACATAACACCTAGTAAGCAAAGAGCACATGGTGCTCAGCCCTAGATAACGGAGGTACGACATTGCTACAAACAGAACTAGCCTCAAGGACAAAGAACTTTCCACGCAGCATACGAACCATGAGATCTTCAAGAAACTTGTACAACGGGGCAACAACAACACTGCAGTGGAAGAAGGCGTGATCGAAGGTTTCCGCCGACAGCCCACAACGCACGCAGGTTGAATTCAATTTGAGGCTTTCTGATCATCAGCCAGGTGAGTGATGCCTCATCGTTAGTGAGACATTTCAACCCAGGCGCCCAAGGCCATATGGAGCGAGCCTCCTGCTTCGTAAGCCCGAGCTCGCCTATCAGTTCATCTTGAACGCCCCCCTAACTAACACCCGATATAATGCCCTAAGAGACAACGCTTGGGCGTTGGAGAGGCCATCTGTAGCCCGCAAGAGAAATTGGAGAGCCAATCGACATTCTTTATAGAAGGAGCATTCGCCACGAGTAGTACGGCCGGCCTTCTCCTCCGACAAGTGCACACTTCTCAAGGATGGAATGTGTTTATGGACGTCCTCTTTAACGAGGGCGCCGTTCTCATCCGCCAGTATACACATTCGATCCAGGAATCTAATGCGAAGCGTATGTTCACGAATCTCAACGCTTGGCATGCCCAGACCGCCCTCAGAAAGATGGATACAACAAATCTCGCGAAGCACCTTGGGAGCCTTGCCTTCTCCCCAAAGTAAGGAGAACAAGAGCTGTATTAATCCCAAACAAATGGCACACGGGAGAGGAAGTGCCGAGAGTCGGTAAAGGAGAATCGGGTAGATGTGCCAGGCACATACTCCGGCCCTCCCCTTTAAGGAAAGCTTCCTCCGAGTCCACAGACGAACAGCGCACTCGGCCTTCTCTCGAACCTCCGACCAATTCATTTCCAACTGGAGATCAGGACCGAACTAGACGCCGAGAATCTTGATCGGCCCGTCCGTCCAGAGGAAAGGTCCGAGAAGAGAAACGACCTTCCACGCACCAAATCGGAAGCCCACAGACTTATCGCAATTGGTCTTGGCCCCTGTCACCGTCTCATAACATCTGATTTCTTTGCTAACTTTGTCAATCTCGGCTTTGCTCAACACAAAATCCGAAACGTCGTCAGCATAGGCGGTGTACCTGGCCGAGGTGGTAGAACCAGGTACGGAAATTCGGCGAAGGACCGGATTCGCCTTTAACTTGCGAAGGAAACGCTCCAACGCAAGAACGTACAGCAAAGGCGAAAGTGAACAACCTTGACGAATGGAACGAGATAATATGAAGGGCTTCGATCTTACCCCATTCACTTCCACCAGCGCACCGGGGGACGCATACAGCAGTCGCATCCAGGAGCGAAAGTACGGCCCGAAACCGGCGGCGGAAAGGACATACTGCAAAATCCGATGGTCAACCCAATCGAATGCCTTAGACTGATCCAAATTGATCAGCGCGGCTTCAGTGTCGATTTTCTCGATGATCAGGCGTACCAAATGAAAGCGAGACGGATGTAACAGAAACGGCCAGAGCAGGGGTTTGGGTCGACTGGGGCCTTGCTTCCAGAGGCCTTCTTCTCTGGGCAGGAGGAGGAGAGGTGACCAGTCTCTCCACACCTCCAGCATTTTGGTTTTCGTCCGGACACGATTACCGGCAGGCTCAGGCCTCCTACCTCAAGGCAGTTGGGGATGGTTAGGAAAGCATACCGGTCGATCATAATATCAAAAGACCATCCCCCGGTTAGGTCATCGCAGATGGCATCCAAAATTTGGCCAAACTGCGAATGGTAGGCAGCCAGATGCTCCCCGATAATCTGAGGAGGAAACTCATACTTCCAAGAACTTCTCGAGTTAACTTCCTGTTAACTCTTATTAATATAGGAGTAAGAGTCCATCATCTGAGGAATAGGTGTGTTTCACCATAACAATAACAACCTTCTTCTTTTTCTTCTTCTTCTTCTTCTTCTTCTTTGTGCCGAGTACCATAAGGACGTAGGCGATCATAGCTCTCTACAACTGCTTGCCGTTTGTAATTCTTTTTTTTTTTAATTTATGAAGTTTGTCTTTTTTTGTTTCTCCTATGGTCATCAACAAAAAGAGCAGCCCAAAATGCCAAATACTGGTGGGGATACTAAAATCAAGCAGTTACAAAAATTGAAATACCTGGGAAGTGTTCTAACAGAAGACGGAAATTGCGACACAGAGATCTGAAAGCGCATTGGCATGGCGAAGGACACGTTCCAGAAGCCCAGTAAAGTATTAAGAGACAGGAAACTTTCACTAAAAACGAAGGGACTACTGGATTGCTATGTGATGTCAGTTCTTCAATATGGTAGTGATGCTTGACAATATAATGAAAGATGAAGGAAAAACTTGAAGCAACTGAAATGTGGTTCTACAGAAGGATGCTGCGAATATTATAGACCGAGAATTTGAGCAATGATGAGGTTTAGGAAAGGATGGAAACGGAAAGGAAATTATTACTGAGCATCAGGAACAGACAACTAGATTTCCTGGAACATGCATTGAGGATCAAGGGCTTGGAGAACCTGATACTAACAGGTCAGATAGAAAAAAAAGACAGAGGAAAGCAGGGGATAAGGTAGTTGAAGGGCTTGAGCAGGTGGAGGACAGAACAGGGGTTGCATGGTGCTACAGAAGAAAGCGTGCTAAGAGCCCCCAGGGATAGGGAGAAGTGGAAGGCCATGATCCCTACGTCCTGAAAGGACAAGGCACATAGAAAAAGAAGAAATCTTGTTCCGTCATCCATTTTCCCAAGCTCTCTAGGTGGGTTATGCATTGTTTTCTTTTGTCTCTCTTGCATTCAATCTGTCCTCTAAGTATTAAATTTCCCAAGTACTCTTTCCTAGATATTTCAACAGTTTAAATTTCAACTGTCAAAATAATTGAAATGTGTTTCCTGTGTTATAACGCGCTAATAATCGGAGATACAAGTTTCAATTCCAGTTGAATTTATTGCATTCACTTACGCACAAATATCCATGTGAAATAATAATCCGTTTCTTCTTGTTCTATCTTTGGTTTAAATAACAAGGTAGATTGGGATCTTTAGCCGTGATTGGCAATCGGTCTACCGCAAAAAGTAATGACAATCTAAGCATGTATCACATATGGCAACTAACTGACTGATTAACGGTGATAATATTCTGTCACGACTGTCTTCAACACTACTCTAGCGAATACACTTACAGAAATTTACCTGAACGAAGTTAACGTGGAGAACCCGATCGCCTACGCTTAAACCAAGAGTAAAATATTAATCAGACAACGCAACTGCGAGATCAGGCGTATTGTATTGTCTATTTTTCTCAGCTGAGACTCTTTCGGTAGACAGAACTCCAATTGTCGTATTCTGCGAAGACAGAGAGTTTAAAAATTGTGAACCAGACAGCGGAGTATAGTAATTCTGATCATTTACTCGAATACTTTTAGCTGAGGGTCGAGTTTAATGAGAAACCGAGGGCGTATACACGGCCCAAAATTTCTCAGCCTTCTTATACGCACTTGCTTACTTTTGTTTCTCAGTCACAGAGATTTTGACAATTGCGAGTTCTCTCTCGAAACTGTAGATATTTAACCAGATTATCCCCACTAAGATGGAATTTGACGCAACGTCGGGGGAGATCCAAGCACGTACACTGGTGTTAAGAGTCAAAATTTGTCTAACTTTCGCGTTCAGGTACTATGCTTGGTTATTTTTTTAGCTGTGACGGAGCCTCAACTGAGTTGAACTTTGCCCGAGGACAGAAAGCTGGTCTGTTTTTCTCAAGTGAGGACGTGGACCGAGCCCAAAATGAGTCGTTCTCGGCCTGAAAACAGAGAGGTTGACTGACAATTTCGAATTTTTGCAAAACTCCTGGGCTTTAAGAAGGTAAGCAAGTTCTTGCGGAACACTGGGTATTTATCAAAGTCCTCCCCATTGAGAAGTTAACTTTTTTCCCGAGTCCTGTCTACATTTACGCAGACGAGATTCTACCCTTCGACATAGACTCGTCTGGGTTCCTCTCCGTCCAGAGGCAGGGAGTTTGACAAGTCTGAGTTCGAGGGGAACTCTGGGAATCTACAAGCCTCCCCACTGAGGCTGGATGTCAAAAAAGGCCATTTTACTCCGTGAACTCCGAGCCCGGGCGAAAATTTTCCGTAGTACCCCTGTCTATTTCCCCCCCAGCTGATTTGTATTAACTGGGATGTCTTATCTAATCTACAACATACAAACGTTTGAGATTTTTATTTTCTTAAATATTTTATTTTACTTCTTAGTATTTAGCCCACTCTTTCTGGCTTATTTGCCACGTACTGAACTTTGTATTTGTTTTGTTTTACGTCAACCATTAATTTCCCGTACGTTTCATTTTTCTGGTAATTATATTTGTACGTTCAACGAATTCTCGGGATATTGTTACGTCAAAGATACCATACACTATTTGCATAGGTTCTTTGCCTCTTGTGGCTCTTTCTTCAGCAGTTTCTTTAACTTATTCAAATGCTTTTTGTATTCTCATTTTTTTCCATATATAAATAATTTTTGTACATTCGTGACCTTATTACACTGTCTTCCCACATGTCTTTTCGATATTTACATATCCTGGAAAACACTTTTTCACTCATTATGAAAATATTTGTTTTTTGTTATTTGTTCTTATTCTTTTTTTTAGGGTGGCAACAACTTGTCGAACACCGATTTAATTTTTCTCGTGAATAACAATTCTGTCAGTAACATATCGTTCGTTGTATTGTGGTTTGGCGTTAACGGGTGCAATCTAAAGATTTTCTATAGTAATTCTTAACTAACTTTTAAATTGTTTTTTTTAAAGCTCTCTTAAAATTACTTACAAATCGTTCAGGTCATCCTTTTCCCCTTGCATGATACGACGGAGTAGTAATATTTTCAATCGTGAATATTTTACAATACTTTACATTCCTAAACAGTGAATTGTGCACCATGATCCAAGACTATGACATTTCTAACCCCTTAGTAAAGCTATTGCTCATTTTTGCGCAATCTTTAGCATTCCGTCACATAGCGCGTAAGCGTTCAAGTCTGGATTACACTCCAAAAATCGTCTATCTTTCTTACTTTGAATTGTTTTTCTTTATTTTTGAAATAAACATCTCTTGTTCTGCTTTTATTTTTATTTTTTCTAAGGTAACTGCTAGTTCACGTACTAGATTGCATATTATTTTAATTTCTGTTTCCCTTTTCAATACTGCAATTACTGCATCCTCAAAGGTTTACATATTTTTGTGTCAATTTTGATAAAGTATCCACATGTTCTAATCTTTTGAACGGTTGATATTCCATTCTAAAATACTCATTTAATAAGAAGGCAACCAAGCGTTTTAATCTATTTGCTGTATGCGTAGGAATTCTTTCTTTTGTACCACAATTTCATAATAGAGGTCAGTGGTCTGTCTGTAAACAAAATTCTTTGTGTACATAAATCTGTGAAAGTTTTTCACGGCAAATATTATTGCTAACGTCTATTTTTGGATCTGGCTCTATTTTTCGGTCAGTAGTAGCGAACACGAAGCATTTGCGGCGGCTTTCGTATTGTCATCTTTATGTAGAATTACCTGTCGTATATCATAATCACTAGCATCTGAAGTCAATACGATTTCTGTTTTCGGATTGTAGTACGTTAGTGGTAAGTGTTTTTTCTCGTCTTCTCAGTTGCTGCAATCTTTGTAAATTTGCTCGTATATTCCAAAATAAGCAGAGAAAGTTAATTCCATCATCAGAATGGGATGTGAATTCTGCTATGGCATTTGTCACACTTCGGGAGTGAAAGAAATTGTAGAATTATCCGTTTTCTTCTTAATTTTTTCAATTAACTTTTGTTGTTGGTTCTAGACTTTCAGCAACTGTTGTTGTATTTTTACCAATTGGGCTAGCAATTATTCTACATTTAAGAATATATATTTTTCCTTGGCCACAGCAAAGAAAAAGTCAAACTAACGTGGTTCTGTAATCTATTACCTTGATCCGGCAAAAATATGATTGAAATCAAAGCAAAAACACACAAACAGCAGCTGACAAAAATATGATTAATATCAAAGGCAAAGAACACAGGCAATGGCCGACAAAGATATAATTGACATTAAAGGTAGAGAGCACAGGTGTTGGCCGACAGAAATATGATTGACATTAAAGACAGAAAACACAAAGTGACAGCAAAAGGCTTGAAAGGCAATGACCGACAAAGACATGATTGACGTCAATTAAACTACAGTGAGAAGGGGTAGAGATGTGGAGGAGGTTTTGGTTATATAAGTCGAAGTAGAGGCCAGAATACATACACGCACAGAGCGAGACACAGAAAGACAGACAGACAGAGCAGAGAACTCCCACTGGCTAACGACTATCCTTTCGCTCACTTGTATGTGCGTGATTCTCTCCGGCTGCCTATTACTCTACACCAGTGTTCTTCGTTATCCGTCAATAAGATCGTCATCGTTGTTTTTCAAGAGAACTAGGTGTAATATAACAGTTCTAATTCACTTTCTCGTGGTCATTGCTATTTAGTGCGCTGACAATAAAAAAAGTTATTTACCCCACTTTCAATTTACAGTTGTGCTGACCAGATAAAAGCGTGAATTCTATGCCAAACTTCTTTCTTAGCACTTCTCACTTTGTGGAATTTCTTTCTTGCTCCATGCATTCCAGCCAACTTTAATTTTGTCAATCGCTATCTACCGTCTCTCTGATTACTCTTTGAAGTCATTAATCTTTGTGTTCCTAATTATTCTACACCCTTTGAGTCGTAGTCGCTTTTCTACCTTACATGGGGTCAGTTATGTGCCATACGAGATACACGCTTGGACGATCATGTCTCTTTCGAGACATGACTGACTGGGCAGAAGATTATCCCGCAGTAGGTTGCCATTGCTTTCTGCGGTAGATTGGTTGCCAGCCAAAGCTATAGAACCCAATCTGTCCTGTTATTTAACCCATAACTGGAAGGAAGAGACGGATTAATACCTTTCCCAAGGGTATTTGCGCGTAAGTGAATGCAATGAATTCAGCTGGAATTTAAACTCAGCTCCCCGATTTCAAATTCCAGTAGAATTCATTGCATGGGTAAAATCTAAAAAAAAAAAAAAAAAAAAAAAAAAAAAAATGATGATAATAAACACTTTCCTATTTGATAAAATCTGAACCTGAATATCATTAATACACAATGTGGAGGAAATGCCACCTACATTTTTAACTGTCACTTGAGTGATGCTCCTGAGATTAGGCAAGTAGAAATGCTGTTTCCTCAAGCTAACGTGTCACTATCTTTTTCCGATAATATCTGTTTCCATTCTAGCATGAATCGGTGAACGCCATACTTTTTCTTTTAATATTGGATCTGGAATTTCAAACACAAAGATCTTCTCGTGCTCATTTCATGTTATTATTATTATTATTTTTTAATCATATCACGCCGAGCAAGGCGGTAATACCACTGATGTGCAGGGGACTACATAGAAGTGAAAAGATTGGAAAAGAGAAAGCCGGAAGCCGCATCCTAAACAGGAAACAAGGGATGAGCCTCTTCAACTGTTCAATAGAGGAGGGTGTAGCGTGAACCGGGCGATAGTTTAGTCTATCTACTCCAATTGAAAAAAAAATAAAGAAAAGAGTGAAAAGATTGGAAAAGAGAAAACCGGAAACGGCATCCTGAAGCGGAAACAAGGGATGAGCCTTTTCACCTCTTCAATAGACGTGGGTGGTGTGTGAACCGGGCGATAGTTTAGTCTATCTACTTCAATTGAAAAAAAATATAAAATAAAGTAGAAGATGAGTGAAAAGATTGGAAAAGAGAAAAACCGGAAACCACATCCTAAACAGGAAACAAGGGATGAGCCTCTTCACCTGTTCAATAGACGTGGGTGGAGTGTGAACCGAGCGATAGTTCAGTCTATCTACTCTAATTGAAAAAGAAATAAAGAAAATAGTGAAAAGATTGGAAAAGAGAAAACCGGAAACCGCATCATAAACAGGAAACAAGGGATGGCCCTCTTCACTTGTTCAATCGACGTGGGTGGAGTGTGAACCGGGCAAGAGTCTAGTCTATCTACTCCAATTGGAAAAAAAATGAGAAGATTGTAAAAGAGAAAACCGGAAACCGCATCCTAAACAGAGAATAATCGATGAGGATGTTCAACAGACATGGGTGTAGCGTGAACCGGGCGATAGTTTAGTCTATCCACTCCAATTGAAAAAAAAAACAAAAAAGTGAGAAGATTGGAAAAGAGAAAACCGGAAACCGCATCCTAAGCAGGAAAGAAGGGATGAGCCTCTTCACCTGTTCAATAGACGTGGATGGAGTGTGGACCGGGCAATAGTTCAGTCTATCTACTCCAATTGAAAAAAAAATAGCGAGAAGATTGGAAAAGAGAAAACCGGAAACCGCATCCTAAACAGGAAACAAGGGATGAGCCTCTTCACCTGTTCAATAGACATGGGTGTAGCGTGAACCGGGCGATAGTTTAGTCTATCTACTCCAATTGAAAAAAAAAATAGCGAGAAGATTGGAAAAGAGAAAAACGGAAACCGCATCCTAAACAGGAACGAAGGGATGAACATCTCCACCTGTTCAATAGACGTGGATGGAGTGTGGACCGGGCAATAGTTCAGTCTATCTACTCCAATTGAAAAAAAAATAAAAGAAAAGAGTGAAAAGATTGGAAAAGAGAAAACTGGAAACCGCATCCTAAAGCGGAAACAAGGGATGAGCCTTTTCACCTCTTCAATAGACGTGGGTGGAGTGTGAACCGGGCGATAGTTTAGTCTATCTACTCCATTTGAAAAAAAAAACAAAAAAGTGAGAAGATTGGAAAAGAGAAAACCGGAAACCGCATCCTAAACAGGAAACAAGGGATGAACATCTTCATCTGTTCAATAGATGTGGGTGGAGTGTGAACAGGGCGATATTTCAGTCTATCTACTCCAATTGAAAAAGAAATAAAGAAAATAGTGAAAAGATTGGAAAAGAGAAAACCGGAAACCGCATCATAAACAGGAAACAAGGGATGGCCCTCTTCACTTGTTCAATCGACGTGGGTGGAGTGTGAACCGGGCAAGAGTCTAGTCTATCTACTCCAATTGGAAAAAAATGAGAAGATTGGAAAAGAGAAAACCGGAAACCGCATCCTAAACAGAGAATAATCGATGAGGATGTTCAACAGACATGGGTGTAGCGTGAACCGGGCGATAGTTTAGTCTATCCACTCCAATTGAAAAAAAAAACCAAAAAAGTGAGAAGATTGGAAAAGAGAAAACCGGAAACCGCATCCTAAGCAGGAAAGAAGGGATGAACCTCTTCACCAGTTCAATAGACGTGGGTGGTGTGTGAACCGGGCGATAGTTTAGTCTATCTACTCCAATTGAAAAAAAAATAAAGAAAATAGTGAAAAGATTGGAAAAGAGAAAACCGGAAACCGCATCCTAAAAAGGAAACATCGGATGAGCCTTTTCACCTGTTCAACAGACATGGGTGTAGCGTGAACCGGGCGATAGTTTCGTCTATCTAATCCAATTGAAAAAAAAGGTGAGAAGATTGGAAAAGAGACAACCAGAAACCGCATCCTAAACAGGAAACAAGGGATGAGCCTCTTCACCTGTTCAATAGACGTGGGTGGAGTGTGAACCGGGCGATAGTTTAGTCTATCTACTCCAATTGAAAAAAAAAACAAAAAAGTGAGAAGATTGGAAAAGAGAAAACCGGAAACCGCATCCTAAACAGGAAACAAGGGATTAGCCTCTTCACCTGTTCAATAGACGTGGTTGGAGTGTGAACCGGGCGATAGTTTAGTCTATCTACTCCAATTAAAAAAAAAATAAAGAAAAGAGTGAAAAGATTGGAAAAGAGAAAACCGGAAACGGCATCCTAAAGCGGAAACAAGGGATGCCTTTTCACCTGTTCAATAGACGTGGATGGAGTGTGAACCGGGCGATAGTTTAGTCTACCTAGTCCAAGTGAAAAAAAAATAAAATAAAATAAAAGAAGAGTGAAAAGATTGGAAAAAAGAAAAATCGGAAACCACATCGTAAATAGGAAACAAGAGATGAGCCTCTTCACCTGTTCAATAGACCCTACATTCACTTAAGCACTGGTACCCTTGGGAAAGGTATTAATCCGTCCCTTTCCTCCATTTATGGGTTATATAACAAGGGTAGGACTTGGAGACACTGCCCTTAAAAACAAATCCCAATGAATCTTGATACTCGAAAAGAAAAAAAGTATTACTAGACACAAAACTTTTATAAAAACAACAATAAATTGTTGAAAGAACAAAAGGCATTGCCAACAATAAATAAATAAAATTTAGTTGGCAATAAATGACCCGCAAATACCCTTGGGAAAGGTATCAATCAGTCTCTTCCTTCCATTTATGGGTTAAATAATAGGACAGATTGGGTTCTATAGACTTGGCTGGCAAACAATCTACCGCAGAAAGCAATGGCAACCTACTGCGAGGTAATCTTCTGCGCAGTCAGTCATGTCTCTTTCGAGACATGATCGCACACATCGCACAAGTGTGTTTCACGTATGGCACTTAACTGACTGAACTGAATATACCAAGACCAAGATATGCAACAACGTTATACCAACATCTCAGTAACCTTGTAGGTTCCAACACAACCAAATGAGGATGCAGCAAACTGTAACTCTATTTTTTAAACAATAGTGAAACATTTTTTGAATAACGTTTTCCTTAGTTTTTTTTGACAACATTCAAAATGTGGGAGGTACATCTGCTGCAATCTTTATATTGATTCAGTAAGATAATACATTTTTTTAAGAGAACAAAAACAAAAAAGAAATTCGTCTGAATTTTCGATATGAAACACACTAATAATCAAAATGGAGTCATGATATTTAAATATATAGCAATGACGCCATCTCTCAGGTATAGATATAAGCCGCCTGGTAATATTAGTGTTAAAATCACCGATGGGGCTTTTAAATGATTTTTAGGGTCAGAACATAGATAATTCGTTAAGGGAATATATCGATGAAAAATTCAATTTCTTTATCGATAATCTTTTCGAAAATATATATGATGAAAAGGTAGTGAAAAAGTTTTCATACTATTCGAATATAGACGAGAATACGAAACAAAAAAAACTCTCTAAAATCAAAAAAAAAATCCATAGGCTTCTATTTTACGCAAACCAACTGAAGAGAATATGCATAAATGTTTTTCTTCCTCTTTTTTTTAATCCTTTCCCTTCAAGCAAGTCGGGTTCACCACTAGTACGCAGGGGGTTCCACTGAGAGAAAACAAGGGGTATAGAAAATCCGTTAAGGAAATATATCGATGAAAAATTCAATTTCTTTATCGATAATTTTATTTGAAAATGTATATGATGAAAAGCCAGTGGAAAAAAAAATGAAAAATTCACCAACTATTCGATTATAGATGAGAATATCAAACAGATAAAAGTCTCTGGAATGTTAAACCTCCATGGGCTCCAATTTTATGCACATCATTTGAAAAGAATATTTCTTTTTTTTCTTGCTGCTTTTTAATCATTTGATTCCAAGCAAGGCCTCGAACACCGAAGTTAAGCAACGTTGAGCCTGGTCAGTACTTAGATGGGTGACCGCTTGGGAATACCAGGTGCTGTAAGTGTATAGTGACGGATGCGTTGTGGTGCATAGATATCAGCTCGGAAAGACAAATTGGTGAGCCGAGTTCGAATTCCAGTTGAATACCGTGCATTCACTTAAGCACTGATACTCTTGGGAAAAGTATTAATCCGTTCCTTTCCTCCAGTTATGGGTTAAATAACAAGAGTAGGACTTGGTGACAAAAAACTTATATAAAAAACAACAATAAATGGTTGAAAGAAAAAGGTATTACCAGCAATAAATAAATAAAATTTAGTTGGTAATAAATGACCCACCGAGGTTGATTTGCCATAAAAACCAACCAACCAACCAACCAACCAACCAACCAACCGAGGCAGGGCCACTAATAGTGCGCAGGGGAAGAAAGACTGGGTAAAAGGGTTATTGAAAAAAAGATAAATAATGAACAATATTCAAGATGAGAAAAGAAAGTAATTAACGTTACATTTGAATTTTTAGAGATTGTAGCTATCAGGGAAGCAAGTAAACGGGAGAGAGTTCTGTGCGAAATAGGTAAGTCTTGCAGTAGAAATAGCGTTTACTTTTAACTATTTTAACGATAATGAGACCTATATGACAACCCAGTCTTTATCTTCTTCTTTATGTGGCGTGTTCTTTCAGGACGTATAGCGATCATGGACCTCCACTTAACCCTATCCCTTGTTGCTATTAACATTTTTCTTCATGATATCTCTCCCAAACCCTGCTCTGCCACTTGCTGAAGCTCGCAAAACATGTCTCGCGTTGCTTTCGCCTGTCTCTTTTTCCTCTATCTGTCCCGTGAGCATTAGATTTTCCGAGCTCTTCTTCCTCATTACGTCTCCCAGAAACATCAGCTGTCTTTTCCTGATTTGTAGCACGCTTAAATTCATGTGCTCTGGGCACTAGAGTGAAAAAGACCGTTAGAGCAATTGCCATCAAAATATTTGTAGAAAAGATATACTAAGCATAATTCTGTGGAAAACCACTTAAGTTGCTTTAAGTCTTGCTTTTATCTTTAGTGATAAGGTCCAAAATTCGCTGCCATATTGAAGTACAGACATCACATAAAAGTTCAGTGCTCTCTTTTTTGTTTCCAGCGAAAACTTCCTGCCTCCCGATGCTCTATTCATCTTGTGGAATACATCCTTGGCAATACCTATATATTTTCCGATCTCAGTGTCGCACTTTCCACCCTCGGTTAAAACACTCCTGAGCCTGATTTATAAATGAAGTTTATTATAGGTCTGGATAGATCACAAAAAAAAAAACATAGTGTATGTAGGGTTTGGTACTAATCAGTTTCAGGCATCTGTTGGGGGTCATAGAACATATTGTTAGAATTGTTCCGTTTTATAGGTTATTGTTGTTAATCTCTTATTGTGCCTAATTTATAAATTCAACTTTATCATGGGTCTCAGTGGATAGAGACAAACATGGTATATATAGGGTTTGGTACGGTACTTCGACCTGTGAAATGGTCTGTATGACTTGAACAGTTATGACTAACTAGTGATTTCGAATCTCACTGTGTACTACATTCTTTATAGATATAAATGCTGTTTATTATATATATATCATGTATAGATTAAACTTTATCATGGGTCTCAGTCGATAGGAAAAACATATATATAGGGTTCGGTATTATCTACAGTTTCAGGTATCTGCAGGGGGTCATGGAACATATTGTTAGAATTGTTTTGTCTTATTATGAGTTATTGTTGTTAAACTCTTATTGCGACTAATTTATGAATTAAACTTTATCATAGATCTTTGTATTTCTCTCTGTCTTTCTCTATCTGAACATATTTATAAATGGAACTTTGTCTGTGTGTGTGTATTTGTGTGTATGTGCGTGTATGTGTGTGTCCGTTACCTACAAACTCCGAAACGGCTGAACCAATTTTCTTGAAAATTGACACAGTTGTACTATAAGCGTATCCGAGTGTTCTTAGCTAGGTTTTGTGTCAAGGTACCCCCGATAAATATCGAAAATCGATAATCGAAAAAATCGGGTTATAGAAAGAGTGGTCCGATTTTAATCAAATTTCATACACTCATAGACAAAGACATAAGAAACGAGATTCAGAGTTTCAAGGATACAGTTCTTACAATAGTGCAGAAAATCGATAATATATATATATAAAAGGCAAGATGATTGTGTGTGTGCCTGTTTATCTGCCTGTATGTCTGTATTTTTTTCAGCCCTTTTATTTTAGTTTTTGCTTCGGATTTGGCTCTAAGTAGGTATAATTGTAGTTCTTAGTCTCAGCCATGATACCATTTACTCAGATGACTTATTTAGCCTTCAAATTTCAGTTTACGACGAAAAAAACTTATTTGATATCGATATCAGGAATCAAAATTTGAATTACATCCATTCATTTTTCTTTTAGTCTACGGTTTCGCTTTAACTGGAAACAACAATTGCTTTTAGTTTTTCGTGCCAACGTTCAAAGAGTTTGAGCTCCAGGAACATGGATTAGTTTTAAAGCTTTCATTACACCCGAACAACACTAGGCCATACTGCTAGTATATATATATAGTGTTTTGCACTATGCAATATTTCTGTATGTGCTAGGTGTTTTCGACATATTATTATAATTGTTATGATAAGACATCGTTTCTGATCGCCTGTTGTGTCTAATTTACCGATGAAACTTTAGCGAAGTTTTGTTTGCATAAATAAAGCGTTGTATATATCCTGTTTTGTTTTTCTATTATGATGGAACCTTTTAAAGCACATTCCATCATAACAGTAAAACAAAACAAGATATATACAATGCTTTATTTAGATTATTTCACAGTAAATATTTGGTCAATTGATAATAACGCTATGAGTTTCCATATAACACAATATTATAAACCGAAAAGTGCTGGCAACTTATCATCAACCTACAAAACAAATTTTGATCAATAATTGCAGATGTGATATTTGATATATTCTTCATGTCCCTTTTGGGTCTTCTTCTGTTGTTTTTGGTCGTTATTTTTTGTTTTGTTTCATGGCAAATTTCCAATGAGTTCCTTTCTTTGTAGTTTTGACAGATATGTTTTTCTTTGTGATACGATTAATGTATCCTTACACTTAATTGTTGCTATTCTTATAATATTTATTGGAATGTTATTGTTGTCCCGGCTTAGAAACAAAACCAATGAAAAAACACGGGTCTTAATTATATTTTAATCAACTCTTGATTCCGTCAATTAATATCGGTCAGTGAGTCTGTCTGTCTGCAGCCCTGGGCCCCAGTCCAAAACCTCGATCAATCTGCAATGTTTATGATAGACTATACTTTTACCCTCTCTGTCATGCGATTTTTTCTTAGGTGTTGCATTCCAAGTGCAGATAGGATCACATTAATTCGTCTGTAACATTTGATTTAAATGGTTCATATACATCACTGAATTAAGTGCATTGACATAGGAAGAGATTACATTGAAAATTAAATAAAAACAAATTTTATCCTTAGTTTGGGTCAGAATTGATGTCCTTTATCTATGCTAAAATTATTACATAGTTTATTATATATATATATATATATATAATGTATAGATTAAACTTCATCATGGGTCTCAGTGGATAGGAAAAACATATATAGGGTTCGGTATTATCTACAGTTTCAGGTATCTGCAGGGGGTCATGGAACATATTGTTAGAATTGTTTTGTCTTATTATGAGTTATTGTTGTTAAACTCTTATTGCGACTAATTTATGAATTAAACTTTATCATAGATCTTTGTATCTCTCTCTGTCTTTCTCTATCTAAACATATTTATAAATGAAACTTTGTCTGTGTGTGTGTCCGTTACCTATAGACTCCGAAACGGCTGAACCAATTTTCTTGAAAATTGACACAGTTGTACTATAAGCATATTTAATGACCCCACAATCATTTCTTGGATTAGTAAATTATTATAATATTTATGTATCATTTTTTTAATCATTTCACCACAAGCAAGGCATTCCACTGCCACTATTTTGCTTGGGGCTACAGAGGGGAAGGTAAATAGAAAGAGTGGTTAGATATAGAAAATGTCAGAAGGGGGGTGATAGATAGTTGGGTGGGTGGGAAGAGTGTTTGAAAGTTTGTTAGGAGGTGTCTATTGACCTTACATTTAAACGCCTGGAGATTGTAGCCGTCGGGGAAGCAGTCATGTGGAAGGGAATTCCACAGTCGGGAAGTGCGAGAAAAGAAACTGTTGGAGTAGAAGTTGCGGTTGCATTTTATCGATTTCACTGTAAAAGGGTGGGATCTAGTATCTCGTGCAAATTCGAACCTAGGGGGCACCAGTGATCTAAGTTCATCGGAGCAGAAGCCCTGAAAGTCTTTATAGAAGAGGCACAGGGAAGCCATGTCGCGCCGGTGAGAGAGAGATTGCAGGCGGTCTCCTAAGTCGGTATCGATCACATTACAAACCCTCCGCTGTACCTTGTCGAGAAGCCCAAGGATAATAGCATGGGCACCCGACCAGATATGGCAACAGTATTTAATGCACGGGCGGATGGTAGATTTATAAATGTACATGATAGATTCAGACGGAAAAAACCTCCGGGCCCTGCACAGAGAACCGACTTTCATAGCAGCGGATTTAGCAATGGATTCGATATAGTCATTCCACTTGAGGCCCGCTGAAAGTGTGAGACCAAGGAGGCGTAGTGTTTTACTCTCTGGGAGGCAAGCCTGGTCCATGCTAATAGGAGGTAGGTGCGATTGTCTATGATGATTAATTGATAGTAGCTTCGGTTTAGAAGCATTAAAATTTACGAGCCATCTTCCTTAAATTTTTATGTACATTTGGGGCGTTTTTAGGTCCCCGGTACGTTTCGCGGTATTTTGGTGCTTGACAAGTATGAGTGGTGATGGACAAATTCTTATGGTGAATGAGTATCATTGTAACGTATGCATGGGTCGTGAATCTGATTAGCTAGGTATAGGATAGAATAGCTGAAGACCACCCCAAGTTTTGTTCCCCCTCCCATTTTTCTGGCCTTGAGCCATAATGCTGTATTGCTCAGTATAAATAAAACGAGCCATCTTCCTCCCCATAATTGCGTTCCGTGGTTTTTATGGGTAGGATCAAAGTGTAGTATCTGTTCCATAGTAGCTTTTACTACAGCTGTGGTTTCGGGATTATCTGCGTCTCCACCCAAGTTTATTGCTTGTGGCAGAGTGAAAAGTAGCGACCTTAACCGGTCGTGAAACACCGGAGGACAGTTGTCCAGTTTTTTCTTTTTTTTGTTGAGGCCTCTTAGGAGGCAATGGCCTCTCAGAGGCCAGAAGTGATCGTTCCTCCCACCACGGACTCGGTGGGAGGGAAAGAGGGTGACTGGCAACTACCGCCACGGGAGTCACCCTCAGTTCCAGCATCAGATGAGTTACCAGGACCCGTAACGGCACCGGCACCGGGATCCCCCAAACCGTCTTCCTCGGGATGGAAGGGAAGTAAAATTCCCAAAAGGGGGAGGAATTTTATGAAGAGCAGAGGCAGAAATATGCCAGTTATATTAAGGGCACAGAGCTCTTGTCAGTGCCAGAAGAATTGGCCGATATAGAGGCCAGGATTATATCGCTGATCACGAGGGACCAGAAGACTCAGAGGTTTGTCAGTATTAACCGGGAGAAATTGGAAGAAGCCATCAAGGCCCTCAACATTAAGGCCAAGGCGGTGGCGAGGAGGACCAGTGCGCAGTGGGACGTTCTACTTGGAACGTCCGATGAAGCTAAGCGTTTGGCGGGTGTGGTTCTCGAAACCAAGGGACTCCAGTTCATTACGGAGTACATGGGGACGCGCAAGTTGAAAGTGACATTACATGGCGTCCCCATGGATATATCAGAGAACCACATCGGCGCCTTCTTCGCGCAGTACGGCAAAGTGGCTGAGGTCTCCTCACTTAGATCCAAGGCGGGTTTCCTCACTGGTGATATGGTCCTGCAGGTGACCCTCACAAAAAAGCAAATTGAGGAAGTTCCCAACATTCTCACCTGCAGGAAGCGAGCCATATACGTGATCGTGGAGGGCAGGAAACCTTGCTGCTGGGTCTGTGGGGCGAAGGAACACGTGGCTAAGGCGTGCCCAACTAAGAAGCCGGCCCCACAGACTCAGCCAACCAAGAAGCCTGAAGGTCCGGTTCCAGCAGCACCAGCAGTGCCTGCAGTAGCAACACCAGCACCACCAACACCAAAGTCACCAGCGAACAAGGAGGGCGAATGGCAGGTGGTGGCAAGGAAAAAACCTAAAACGCCTTCACCTGTGAAGGTGCCATCACCTGCCAAGGCTCCGGCAAAGAAAAAGGAGCCTGCGGTAGCAAAATCGCCTCCCAAACAGGGGAAAATACCCCCACAAATTAAGGAAGTGGAAGAACCTATGGACATACAGAGAGCGACATCCCTGAAACGTGGCAGGGAGGATAGAGAGGATGAACGTCGGGAGAATTCCAAAAGCAGGAGGAAAAGCAGAAGCAGGGAGAGAGGGGCAGTTTCAGCCCATAAGTGTTCATCTCTGCCTGCATCTCCGGAGAGATACAGCTACGCGCAAAAGGCAAGGAGCCTACCTTCGTCCCCGCGTAAAGCTTCCCAGTCCCCAACCTTTAAATTGACCCCCCCTAAAAAAGGTTTCTGTAACCCCCACTCCCTCCCCTTCTCCTATTCCCACTCCCATTCGGGCGAAAAAGAAAAATGCCCTTCCCCAAGGTGGATGGGCTCTAATGAGGGTGAGTGACAATGTGGTGGCAGAGTGGTCGTCGCAGAGGCGAAAGCTCTTAAAACCACTCCTCAAACTAACTTCTGTGGATGGTCTCTCCGTAGAGGACCCTAGGAACTTTGCCCAGGCCCCAGGTGTCATCACCCTGGTAAGGAACACCGGTGGCAACCTGAGGGTCTGGGACCATATACACGAGGCCAAGAGGCACTTCGCAAAAATTCGTATGGTTCAGGAGAACACTCCTGAACTAAAAAAAATGGAGAAGAATTGCTCGGGGAGGTTCCCTGTTTTGCTCCACCCCAGTCTCTATAGGGTGGTAAAACTAACCTACCCAACGGACGTCGGCGGAATTGTCTTAGACGGACGGATTACGTCCGATGTAGGTACAGGGTCCCTAGGACAGTCCGTCGGTGTCCTATCTGCCAGAGATTTCCGGCCCGTATGCGAGTAGAGCCGTACTGTTGCATGTTTTTGTTTTCTTTGTCTCTTTTCAGGTCTAAAGAATGTCTATTAAGTTAGCCAGTATAAATGCGAAGGGCCTGAGGGATCGGGGTAAGGCGGCTCGCCTGCTTCGTGACCTCTTGTCCTTCGGCGTGGATGTGGCCGCGATCCAAGAGACTCACTTTGTTTGCGAAGTCGACTCGTGTGTGCTGTCTAACGACTTTGTCGTCTATTCAGCATATGGGAGCCGGCTGGCCAGAGGTGTTTCTTTGCTGGTCAAGCGTACCCTGGACGCGAGGGTGGACCTTGTCCATGTCGGTGCCGAGGGCCGGCTGATCGTGGCCGATATTGCAGTGAAAAGCAAGTCGTTCCGGCTGATTGTGGTTTATGCGCCCAATGTTCAAGGTGAGCGTGTCTCTTTCTTTCGGCTGTTGGAGCCCTTCATGGTGCATTCAACACGGCTAATCTTAGTTGGGGACTGGAATGCCGTCCTAACCCCCAAATGGGATAGAGGAAGGGGCGCTAGCGGGTGGAGTGGTGATCGTAGCCTGGTTGATCTGATCGGCGATTTTGGTCTCGTCGATAGATACCGGGTCGATCATCCGGATGGGAGCATGTGGACGTGGACGCATAGTTGGCCTTCTACCCGGGTATCTGCGTACCTGGATAGGATGTTAGTGAGAGAAGCCGACATAGACTTCTTAGAATGTCCAACGTTCCACTGGTTAGGCTACTCGGACCACAAACTCGTTTGTGCCCGGGTGGCGTTAGACTTTAGGCCTAGGTTGGCTGGTTATTGGAAGTTCAATCAGTCCTTACTGGACAGGCGGGACTTTCGTGACCAGCTGACAAAACTAGTGCAGCGGGCGTTAATTGGGCGAGTCATTGGGAGTAAGTGGTGGGTTAACCTTAAGGACTCCATTAGGTCTTTCGCCACCAAATATAGCCAGCGGCTCAACCTAGATAAGGCTGCGGAGGCAAAGACACTTAGTGCTAATTTCGCCCGGGCGGAGGCTGGTGGGGATCCCCTAGAAATAGCCTTAGCCAGGGAGGCCCTGGAGCGCTCGACTAGCGGGCGCTACATGGGTCAGGTAATTAGGGCTAAGTTAAGCAAGATGTCTTCCGAAGCTGTGAACATGGGCGCGGAACTGCGCAAGGAAGAAATTCGCCATGCCGGCGACCGGTACATTCGAGAGGTACGCGACCCGGAGGGACATCTCCTTAGGTCCACCGACGACATGTGCGAGGTGTTCCGGCGGCATTTCGAGCACCGATTTACCAAGGAGCCTGGTCTCCGTGACGAGGAGTTTCGCAGCTATTTGGCTGACTTTCCCCGGCTTTTGCCGGCTGAAGCGGCTAGCTGCGAAGGGGAGATTACGGAGGACGAAATCTACGTGGCTTTGAAGAAGGTCGGCAGTGGCAAGTCGCCAGGTTTGGATGGTTTGCCCTATGAATTGTACTTGAGGATGTCGCACCTTTTTGTCCCGCTCTTGGCTGTCGTGTTCAACCACTGGTTTCGGCAGGGGTCCATCCCCGGTCGGATCACCAGGGGCGTGATCACGCTGTTGAGAAAAGGCAAGAAGGTTGGGAGGGAACTAGATGATTACAGGCCCATAACTCTGCTAAACACAGAGTTAAAGATTTTGGCCAAGATCCTGACGAATCGCTTGCAGCTAGTTGCCGAGTCTCTGTTGGAACCGGATCAGACTTGTTCTGTGAAGGGGAGAACAATTCAGAGCAACCTGCACTTGATTCGCACGATCATAGAGGGTGTAGAAGACGACGATGAGGCCGCGCTGATCAATTTAGATCAGTCCAAGGCATTTGATAGGATTGACCATGGCTACCTGGCTGCTGTCCTGCAGGCCGCCGGATTCAAACCCGACTTCAGGCCGCTGGATTAGCCTTCTGTATCGCTCCCCCAAGGCTGTGGTACAGGTGAACGGGAAGCTGTCGGGCGCTTTCGCGCTGTCTAGGTCGGTCCGACAGGGTTGTCCACTGTCTTCTCTCCTTTATGTCCTCGCGTTGGAGCCCCTCCTTCGCAGGCTAAGGGACGAGACTGGCAGTCCGGTCCTGCGTGGAATTGAAGTCCCTGGCGGAGCTCGAGCCAGGGTTTCCGCGTACGCCGATGACGTAACGACCTTTGTGTCCTCCCGCAGGGACATAGAGGCGGTACACCAGGCGCTTGTACGGTACGAGAAGGTGACAGGGGCCAGAATTAACTGCGACAAGTCATCCGGCTTGCGGTTAGGTGCCTGGAAGGGAGTTTCCCTCCCGGGGCCCTTCAGCTGGACGGACGGGCCGGTCAAGCTCCTCGGGGAGTTTGGTTCGGTCCGGACTTACAGCTGGAGAAAAACTGGTCAGAAGTACTGGCAAAGGTCGGCGCGTCGGTCAAGATTTGGCGTCGACGGGGTCTCTCCGTGAAGGGCTTGGCGGAGGTGTGTAACACATACCTCTTTCCCATGATCCTTTACCGGCTGTCAGTACTTCCCCTTTGTGACGATCATGAGAAGGCGCTCGAGCGTTTGCTATTCTCCTGTCTGTGGAGAGGACGCAAACACATGGTCGACAAAGGAGTCTGTTGCCTCCGTCCGTGTCAAGGGGGTCTGGGGATGCCACACTTGAGGAGCCACGTGCTCGCTTCAAGGTTGGCATTCCTCAGGCGCGCGTTGGAGGAAGATCGGTTGCTTGCGGGGGTAGTGAGGGACATGTTCCCTTGCCTTACCATCACGCCCCCGACCCTATGGCTGACCGTCAGGCCTTGGGTGCGACCGAAATTCCTGCTCGAATGTCTGGCGGCTTTACAGGCCATTCCACGGTCCAGTGACCTTTCACAGCCTAGGAAAATCTTCTATCGGGGATTAGTGGAGGGTGCCGTGAAGGATAAGCTGTGGAGTAAGCTCGGCATGTCGAGAGTGGAGTACCGCTCTCATTGGTCTTGGGCGCCAGGCGCGGATTGGCTCAGCAACTCTGAGTTTTCTCTGACCTGGCGATTGGCTCGGAATGGTTTGTCGCTCAATGACAAGCGTTTCGCAATGGGCCTGGCGGATTTGCCAGATTGTGAACGTTGCAACCTTGGAATTAAGGAGACGTCTGCGCACGCCTTCTTCCATTGTTCGCGCGTTCGCCCGTTGTGGGCGCGTGTCGGCGAGTTGACTGCTCGTATCGCGCCGCGGGAGCTTGTGCTCATTGATCGCGCATACGCTGTGGACAATGTGTCGCCCCCGTACTCTGGAGTGAAGCGGATGGTGTTTCTGTCGCTACTGGCCACGGCTAGAATGGTGATCTGGATGACGCGACTGGAGGAAGTCTTGCGGGGAGGTCGTCTTTCGGATCAGGATCTAATCCGATATTTTGAGCACCAGCTCAAAATGAAGATTAGAACTGAACGGAAACGGCTGCACCCGACAGACTTTAGCAAAAGGTGGATATATGCGGCGAGCCTGGTTCGTGTGACCGGGGCTAGTCTTGATTTTCTTTTTTAGATCTGCTGCTCGCATCGGGGTGGATTCCTTTGGAACCCCTCCCGTGGTTAAGGTAAAGTATTCTTTTGTGTACCTAGTTAATGTGAGTGAATGTGTTTGTCCTAGCCTGTTCCCGGCTCCCTTGCTTTTGTTATGATCCAGTTCGAGATCCCCATTGTCCAGAGTTATTTTGTCCCGTTTCATTCTCGGCTGGGTCAGCCTTATATATTCTCCAGTCCCATTTATTTTAACCCTGCATCTCCATTCCCCTTTAGAAAGAGAGCTACTTGATTTTGTCTTTGAAGGCAGAATACAGTGGCCTCTTTAATTATGTGGGTGTGTTTGGGTCTTACTAACACCTTGTATATGTATTCATTTGAAATTATTTTTGTTTTGGGGATTTTTGTTTCTTCTCACCCCCTTCCCATCATATCATTTCATGTACAAATTTTTAAAGATATTTTTGTATTATATTTGTAATAAATTTTTATGTACATTTGGGGCGTTTTTAGGTCCCCGGTACGTTTCGCGGTATTTTGGTGCTTGACAAGTATGAGTGGTGATGGACAAATTCTTATGGTGAATGAGTATCATTGTAACGTATGCATGGGTCGTGAATCTGATTAGCTAGGTATAGGATAGAATAGCTGAAGACCACCCCAAGTTTTGTTCCCCCTCCCATTTTTCTGGCCTTGAGCCATAATGCTGTATTGCTCAGTATAAATAAAACGAGCCATCTTCCTCCCCATAATTGCGTTCCGTGGTTTTTATGGGTAGGATCAAAGTGTAGTATCTGTTCCATAGTAGCTTATACTATATCTGTGGTTTCGGGATTTTCTGCCCCTCCACCCAAGTTTATTGCTTGTGGCAGAGTGAAAAGTAGCGACCTTAACCGGTCGTGAAACACCGGAGGACAGTTGTCCAGTTTTTCTTTTTGAGGCCTCTTAGGAGGCAATGGCCTCTCAGAGGCCGGAAGTAATCGTTCCTCCCACCACGGACTCGGTGGGAGGGAAGAGGGTGACTGGCAACTACCGCCAAGGGAGTCACCCTCCGTATCAGTACCAGTGGATTTACCAGCACCAGGACACGTTACGGCACCGGCGCCGGGATCCCCCAAACCGTCTTCCTCGGGATGGAAGGGAAGTAAAATTCCCAAAAAGGGGGAGGAATTTTATGAAGAGCAGCGGCAGAAGTATGCAAGTTACATTAAGGGCACGGAGCTCTTATCGGTGCCGGAAGAATTAGCCGATATTGAGGCCAGGATCATCTCGCTAATAACGAGGGATCATAAGACGCAGAGGTTCGTGAACATCAACCGTGAGAAACTGGAAGAAGCCATCAAGGCCCTCAACATTAAGGCCAGGGCGGTGGCGAGGAGGACCAGTGCGCAGTGGGACGTTTTACTTGGAACGTCCGATGAAGCTAAGCGTTTGGCGGGTGTGGTGCTCGAAACCAAGGGACTCCAGTTTATTACGGAGTACATGGGGACGCGCAAATTGAAAATAACATTGCATGGCGTCCCCATGGATATATCAGAGAACCACATCGGCGCCTTCTTCGCGCAGTACGGCAAGGTGGCTGAGGTCTCCTCAACTAGGTCGAAGGCGGGCTTCCTGACCGGCGATATGGTCCTGCAGGTGACCCTCACAAAAAAGAAGCAAATTGAGGACGTACCTAATATCATCACCTGCAGGAAGCGTGCCATATTCGTAATCGTGGAGGGCAGGAAAGCCTTGCTGCTGGGTCTGTGGGGCGAAGGAACACGTTGGCCAAGGCGTGCCCAACTAAGAAGCCGGCCCCACAGACTCAGCCAACCAAGAAGCCTGAAGGTCCGGTTCCAGCAACTTCCAGCAGCACCTGCAGTAGCAACACCAGCACCACCAACACCAAAGTCACCAGTGAACAAGGAGGGCGAGTGGCAGGTGGTGGCAAGGAAAAAACCTAAAACGCCTTCACCTGTGAAGGTGCCATCACCTGCCAAGGCTCCGGCAAAGAAAAAGGAGCCTGCGGTAGCAAAATCGCCTCCCAAACAGGGGAAAATACCCCCACAAATTAAGGAAGCAGAGGAACCGATGGAGATACAGAGAGCTACATCCCTGAAACGTGGCAGGGAGGATAGAGAGGATGAACGTCGGGAGAATTCCAAAAGCAGGAGGAAGAGCAGAAGCAGGGAGAGAGGGGCAGATTCAGCCCATAAGTGTTCATCTCTGCCTGCATCTCCGGAGAGATACAGCTACGCGCAAAAGGCAAGGAGCCTACCTTCGTCCCCGCGTAAAGCTTCCCAGTCCCCAACCTTTAAATTGACCCCCCTAAAAAAGGTTTCTGTAACCCCCACTCCCTCCCCTTCTCCTATTCCCACTCCCTCTCGGACAAAAAAAGAAAGGCCTCCCTCGTGGGGATGCCTTAATGAAGGTAGAAGAGGACATTGCGGCTGAGTGGTCTTCTCAGCGGCGTAAGCTGCTGAGACCACTTCTTAAACTCACCCTTCCCCAAGGTGGATGGGTTATCCACTGAGGATCCAAGAAACTTCTCCCAGGCCCCAGGGGTCATTACTCTGGTCCGCAACACCGGAGGGAACCTGCGGGTCTGGGAGCACATTGCGGAGGTCAAGAAGCACTATCCCAAACTGAGGATGGCAATCGAGAGCTCACCAGAACTGGATAAAATGGCAAAAAATTGTTCGGGGAGGTTCCCCGTTTTAATCCACCCCTGTCTGTATAGGGTTCTAAAGCTAACATACCCTACGGACGTCGGCGGAATTGTCCTTAGACGGACGGATTACGTCCGACATTGGTACAGGGTCCCTAGGACAATCCGTCGGGGTCCCGTCTACCCGAGATTTCTACCCGGTATGCGAGTAGAGCCGTCCGTTGCATGTTTTTCTCTGTTTTTTTCGTTTCAGATCTAAAGAATGTCTATTAAGATAGCCAGTATAAATGCGAAGGGCCTGAGGGATCGGGGTAAGGCGGCTCGCCTGCTTCGTGACCTCTTGTCCTTCGGCGTGGATGTGGCCGCGATCCAAGAGACTCACTTTGTTTGCGAAGTCGACTCGTGTGTGCTGTCTAACGACTTTGTCGTCTATTCAGCATATGGGAGCCGGCTGGCCAGAGGTGTTTCTTTGCTGGTCAAGCGTACCCTGGACGCGAAGGTGGACCTTGTCCATGTCGGTGCCGAGGGCCGGCTGATCGTGGCCGATATTGCAGTGAAAAGCAAGTCGTTCCGGCTGATTGTGGTTTATGCGCCCAATGTTCAAGGTGAGCGTGTCTCTTTCTTTCGGCTGTTGGAGCCCTTCATGGTGCATTCAACACGGCTAATCTTAGTTGGGGACTGGAATGCCGTCCTAACCCCCAAATGGGATAGAGGAAGGGGCGCTAGCGGGTGGAGTGGTGATCGTAGCCTGGTTGATCTGATCGGCGAATTTGGTCTCGTCGATAGATACCGGGTCGATCATCCGGATGGGAGCATGTGGACGTGGACGCGTAGTTGGCCTTCTACCCGGGTATCTGCATACCTGGATAGGATGTTAGTGAGAGAAGCCGATATAGACTTCCTTAGAATGTCCAACGTTCCACTGGTTAGGCTACTCGGACCACAAACTCGTTTGTGCCCGGGTGGCGTTAGAATTTAGGCCTAGGTTGGCTGGTTATTGGAAGTTCAATCAGTCCTTACTGGACAGGCGGGACTTTCGTGACCAGCTGACAAGACTAGTGCAGCGGGCGTTAATTGGGCGAGTCATTGGGAGTAAGTGGTGGGTTAACCTTAAGGACTCCATTAGGTCTTTCGCCACCAAATATAGCCAGCGGCTCAACCTAGATAAGGCTGCGGAGGCAAAGACACTTAGTGCTAATTTCGCCCGGGCGGAGGCTGGTGGGGATCCCCTAGAAATAGCCTTAGCCAGGGAGGCCCTGGAGCGCTCGACTAGCGGGCGCTACATGGGTCAGGTAATTAGGGCTAAGTTAAGCAAGATGTCTTCCGAAGCTGTGAACATGGGCGCGGAACTGCGCAAGGAAGAAATTCGCCATGCCGGCGACCGGTACATTCGAGAGGTACGCGACCCGGAGGGACATCTCCTTAGGTCCACCGACGACATGTGCGAGGCGTTCCGGCAGGCATTTCGAGCACCGATTTACCAAGGAGCCTGGTCTCCGTGACGAGGAGTTTCGCAGCTATTTGGCTGACTTTCCCCGGCTTTTGCCGGCTGAAGCGGCTAGCTGCGAAGGGGAGATTACGGAGGACGAAATCTACGTGGCTTTGAAGAAGGTCGGCAGTGGCAAGTCGCCAGGTTTGGATGGTTTGCCCTATGAAATGTACTTGAGGAATGTCGCACCTTTTTGTCCCGCTCTTGGCTGTCGTGTTCAACCACTGGTTTCGGCAGGGGTCCATCCCCGGTCGGATCACCAGGGGCGTGATCACGCTGTTGAGAAAAGGCAAGAAGGTTGGGAGGGAACTAGATGATTACAGGCCCATAACTCTGCTAAACACAGAGTTAAAGATTTTGGCCAAGATCCTGACGAATCGCTTGCAGCTAGTTGCCGAGTCTCTGTTGGAACCGGATCAGACTTGTTCTGTGAAGGGGAGAACAATTCAGAGCAACCTGCACCTTGATTCGCACGATCATAGAGGGTGTAGAAGACGACGATGAGGCCGCGCTGATCAATTTAGATCAGTCCAAGGCATTTGATAGGATTGACCATGGCTACCTGGCTGCTGTCCTGCAGGCCGCCGGATTCAAACCCGACTTCAGCCGCTGGATTAGCCTTCTGTATCGCTCCCCCAAGGCTGTGGTACAGGTGAACGGGAAGCTGTCGGGCGCTTTCGCGCTGTCTAGGTCGGTCCGACAGGGTTGTCCACTGTCTTCTCTCCTTTATGTCCTCGCGTTGGAGCCCCTCCTTCGCAGGCTAAGGGACGAGACTGGCAGTCCGGTCCTGCGTGGAATTGAAGTCCCTGGCGGAGCTCGAGCCAGGGTTTCCGCGTACGCCGATGACGTAACGACCTTTGTGTCCTCCCGCAGGGACATAGAGGCGGTACACCAGGCGCTTGTACGGTACGAGAAGGTGACAGGGGCCAGAATTAACTGCGACAAGTCATCCGGCTTGCGGTTAGGTGCCTGGAAGGGAGTTTCCCTCCCGGGGCCCTTCAGCTGGACGGACGGGCCGGTCAAGCTCCTCGGAGTTTGGTTCGGTCCGGACTTACAGCTGGAGAAAAACTGGTCAGAAGTACTGGCAAAGGTCGGCGCGTCGGTCAAGATTTGGCGTCGACGGGGTCTCTCCGTGAAGGGCTTGGCGGAGGTGTGTAACACATACCTCTTTCCCATGATCCTTTACCGGCTGTCAGTACTTCCCCTTTGTGACGATCATGAGAAGGCGCTCGAGCGTTTGCTATTCTCCTGTCTGTGGAGAGGACGCAAACACATGGTCGACAAAGGAGTCTGTTGCCTCCGTCCGTGTCAAGGGGGTCTGGGGATGCCACACTTGAGGAGCCACGTGCTCGCTTCAAGGTTGGCATTCCTCAGGCGCGCGTTGGAGGAAGATCGGTTGCTTGCGGGGGTAGTGAGGGACATGTTCCCTTGCCTTACCATCACGCCCCCGACCCTATGGCTGACCGTCAGGCCTTGGGTGCGACCGAAATTCCTGCTCGAATGTCTGGCGGCTTTACAGGCCATTCCACGGTCCAGTGACCTTTTACAGCCGAGGAAAATCTTCTATCGGGGATTAGTGGAGGGTGCCGTGAAGGATAAGCTGTGGAGTAAGCTCGGCATGTCGAGAGTGGAGTACCGCTCTCATTGGTCTTGGGCGCCAGGCGCGGATTGGCTCAGCAACTCTGAGTTTTCTCTGACCTGGCGATTGGCTCGGAATGGTTTGTCGCTCAATGACAAGCGTTTCGCAATGGGCCTGGCGGATTTGCCAGATTGTGAACGTTGCAACCTTGGAATTAAGGAGACGTCTGCGCACGCCTTCTTCCATTGTTCGCGCGTTCGCCCGTTGTGGGCGCGTGTCGGCGAGTTGACTGCTCGTATCGCGCCGCGGGAGCTTGTGCTCATTGATCGCGCATACGCTGTGGACAATGTGTCGCCCCCGTACTCTGGAGTGAAGCGGATGGTGTTTCTGTCGCTACTGGCCACGGCTAGAATGGTGATCTGGATGACGCGACTGGAGGAAGTCTTGCGGGGAGGTCGTCTTTCGGATCAGGATCTAATCCGATATTTTGAGCACCAGCTCAAAATGAAGATTAGAACTGAACGGAAACGGCTGCACCCGACAGACTTTAGCAAAAGGTGGATATATGCAGGCGAGCCTGGTTCGTGTGACCGGGGCTAGTCTTGATTTTCTTTTTTAGATCTGCTGCTCGCATCGGGGTGGATTCCTTTGGAACCCCTCCCGTGGTTAAGGTAAAGTATTCTTTTGTGTACCTAGTTAATGTGAGTGAGTGGGTTTGTCCTAGCCTGTTCCCGGCTCCCTTGCTTTTGTTATGATCCAGTTCGAGATCCCCATTGTCCAGAGTTATTTTGTCCCGTTTCATTCTCGGCTGGGTCAGCCTTATATATTCTCCAGTCCCATTTATTTTAACCCTCTCCATTCCCCTTTAGAAAGAGAGCGGCTTGATTTTGTCTATACAGGCAGAATACAGTGGCCTCTTTAATTATGTGGGTGTGTTTGGGTCTTACTAACACCTTGTATATGTATTCATTTGAAATTATTTTTGTTTTGGGGATTTTTGTTTCTTCTCACCCCCTTCCCATCATATCATTTCATGTACAAATTTTTAAGGATATTTTTGTATTATATTTGTAATAAATTTTTATGTACATTTGGGGCGTTTTTAGGTCCCCGTTATGTTTTGCGGTATTTTGGTGCTTGATAAGTATGAGTGGTGATGGACAAATTCTTATGGTGAATGAGAATCATTGTAACGTATGTATGGGTCGTGAATCGGATTAGGTAGGTATAGGATAGAGTAGCTGAAGACCACCCCAAGTTTTGTTCCCCCTCCCATTTTTCTGGCCTTGAGCCATAATGCTGTATTGCTCAGTATAAATAAAACGAGCCATCTTCCTCCCCATAATTGCGTTCCGTGGTTTTTATGGGTAGGATCAAAGTGTAGTATCTGTTCCATAGTAGCTTATACTATATCTGTGGTTTCGGGATTATCTGCGTCTCCACCCAAGTTTATTGCTTGTGGCAGAGTGAAAAGTAGCGACCTTAACCGGTCGTGAAACACCGGAGGACAGTTGTCCAGTTTTTTTCTTTTTTCTTTTTGAGGCCTCTTAGGAGGCAATGGCCTCTCAGAGGCCGGAAGTGATCGTTCCTCCCACCACGGACTCGGTGGGAGGGAAGGAGGGTGACTGGCAACTACCGCCACGGGAGTCACCCTCAGTTCCAGCAGCATCAGAATCCGGACCAGTACCGGCACCGGTAGTAGCTCCAGCTTCTCCCAAACCTTCGACCTCCGGATGGTCAGGAGGCAAGGTCCCACTAAAGGGAGAACAGTTTTATGAGGACCAGAGGCAAAAGTATGCCGAATACATCAAGGGCACGGAGCTGCTGTCGGTGCCCGAGGAGTTGGCCGAAATCGAGGCCCGAATTGTGACACTCATTACGAAGGACCTGAAGACCAAGAAATATATAGGCATCAGCAGAGACAACCTCGAAGAAGCCATTAAGGCCCTAAACATCAGGGCTAAGGCGGTAGCAAGGCAGAGCAGCGCGAGCTGGGACGTCTTGCTGGGTACCGCCGACGAGGCAAAACGTTTGGCTGGAGTGGTTCTCGAAACCAAAACCCTCCAGATCCAAACGGAATACATGGGGATGTGCAAGCGCAAAATCACCTTGCATGGCGTCCCCATGGACATTTCGCAGAACCACATCGGCGCCTTCTTCGCTCAATACGGGAAGGTGGCTGAGGTGTCCGCGCTAAGTTCAAAAGCAGGCTTCCTGACCGGTGATATGGCCCTGCAGGTGACCTTGACAAAACAGCAAATCAAGGAAATACCAAACATTCTCACCTGCAGGAAGCGTGCTATCTTTGTGATAGTGGAGGGCAGGAAGCCTTGCTGTTGGGTCTGTGGGGCGGCGGAGCACGTCGCCAAGGCGTGTACGGCCAGGAATCCGGCCCCTAAGGCCCAACCAGCCAAGAAGCCTGAAGGACCGGCTCCAGTAACTCCAGCATCACCAGCAGCAACTACAGCAGCACCACCAACACCAAAGTCGGCGGCGAACAAGGAGGGAGAGTGGCAGGTGGTGAGCAGGAAAAAACCCAAAACGCCTTCACCCGTGAAGGTGCCATCACCTGCCAAAGCTCCAGCAAAATCAAAGGAGCCCACGTTGGAGAAAGCGCCTGCCAAGCGGGAGAAGAAGTCTCCCCCAAAAATAGTGCAGGAGGAGGAAAGAATGGAGGAAAGAATGGAGACGCAGAGAGCAGCATCGTTGAAACGCGGCAGAGAGGAGGAGGAGGAGCGGCAGGAGATCGCCAAGAGTCGGCGGAGAGGAAGAAGCAGAGAAAGATCGGCAACAACACCAAAGTGCTCTTCTCTGCCAACATCGCCGGTGCGTACATCCTACGCCGAAAAAGCAAAAAAAAAGAAAGGCCTCCCTCGTCCCCGCAGAAAGCTTCCCAGTCCCCTACCTTTAAGTTAACCCCCCTGAGACCAGCTTCTTTAACCCCCACTCCCTCCCCTTCTCCTATGTCCACTCCCACTCGGGCAAAAAAGAAGAAAGCCCTGCCCCAGGGGGAAGCTCTACTAAAAGTGAGCGAGGATGTAGCCTCTGAGTGGTCATCTCAGAGGCGAAGACTTTTAAAACCTCTGCTGAGGCTGACCTCAGTGGAAGGCAAAAATGTAGAAGATCCCAGAAACTTTCCCCAGGCCCCAGGTGTCATCACCCTGGTAAGGAATACCGGTGGCAACCTGAGGGTCTGGGACCATATTCATGAAGCGAAAAGACATTTTGCAAATTTAAGATTGGTGCAGGAGAATACTCCGGCCCTTAAAAAAATGGCGAAGAATTGCTCGGGGAGGTTCCCTGTTTTGCTCCACCCCAGTCTCTATAGGGTGGTAAAGCTAACCTACCCAACGGACGTCGGCGGAATTGTCCTAGACGGACGGATTGCGTCCGATGTAGGTGCAGGGTCCCCTGGGACGGTCCGTCGGGGTCCTATCTGCCAGAGATTTCCGGCCCGTATGCGAGTAGAGCCGTTTTGTTGCATGTTTTTTTTTTTCTTTGTCTCTTTTCAGGTCTAAAGAATGTCTATTGGGTTAGCCAGTGTAGGTGCGAAGGGCCTGAGGGATCGGGGTGAGGCGGCTCGCCTGCTTCGTGACCTTCGGGGATTAGTGGAGGGTGCCGTGAAGGATAAGCTGTGGAGTAAGCTCGGCATGTCGAGAGTGGAGTACCGCTCTCATTGGTCTTGGGCGCCAGGCGCGGATTGGCTCAGCAACTCTGAGTTTTCTCTGACCTGGCGATTGGCTCGGAATGGTTTGTCGCTCAATGACAAGCGTTTCGCAATGGGCCTGGCGGATTTGCTAGATTGTGAGCGTTGCAACCTTGGAATTAAGGAGACGTCTGCGCACGCCTTCTTCCATTGTTCGCGCGTTCGCCCGTTGTGGGCGCGTGTCGGCGAGTTGACTGCTCGTATCGCGCCGCGGGAGCTTGTGCTCATTGATCGCGCATACGCTGTGGACAATGTGTCGCCCCCGTACTCTGGAGTGAAGCGGATGGTGTTTCTGTCGCTACTGGCCACGGCTAGAATGGTGATCTGGATGACGCGACTGGAGGAAGTCTTGCGGGGAGGGCGTCTTTTCGGATCAGGATCTAATCCGATATTTTGAGCACCAGCTCAAAATGAAGATTAGAACTGAACGGAAACGGCTGCACCCGACAGACTTTAGCAAAAGGTGGATATATGCAGCGAGCCTGGTTCGTGTGACCGGGGCTAGTCTTGATTTTCTTTTTTAGATCTGCTGCTCGCATCGGGGTGGATTCCTTTGGAACCCCTCCCGTGGTTAAGGTAAAGTATTCTTTTGTGTACCTAGTTAATGTGAGTGAGTGGGTTTGTCCTAGCCTGTTCCCGGCTCCCTTGCTTTTGTTATGATCCAGTTCGAGATCACCATTGTCCAGAGTTATTTTGTCCCGTTTCATTCTCGGCTGGGTCAGCCTTATATATTCTCCAGTCCAATTTATTTTTGTTCCCTGTGTCTCCATTCCCCTTAGAAAGAGTGCTTCTTGATTTTGTCTTTTAAGACAGAATACAGCGGCCTCTTTAATTATGTGGGTGTGTTTGGGTCTTACTAACATTATGTATAAATATTCATTTGAAATTATTTTTGTTTTGGGGATTTTTGTTTCTTCACACCCCCTTCCCATCATATCATTTCATGTGCAAATTTTTAAAGATATTTTTGTATTATATTTGTATATAGTAATAAATTTTTATGTACATTTGGGGCGTTTTTAGGTCCCCGGTACGTTTCGCGGTATTTTGGTGCTTGACAAGTATGAGTGGTGATGGACAAATTCTTATGGTGAATGAGAATCATTGTAACGTATGCATGGGTCGTGAATCTGATTAGCTAGGTATAGGATAGAGTAGCTGAAGACCACCCCAAGTTTTGTTCCCCCTCCCATTTTTCTGGCCTTGAGCCACAATTCTGTAAGCTCAGAATAAATAAAACGAGCCATTCCTTACCCAAAATTGCGTTATGTGGTTTTTGAGTAGGATCAAAGTGTAGTATCTGTTCCGTAGTAGCGTTTACTATAGCTTGTGGTTCGACTGGTTTATCGATTCCGCCTGAGTTCATTGCTCAGGTAGTGTCAAAGTAGTGGCTTATAGCTGCGAAACCACCGGAAGAGGTTGCCAGGTGTTCGGCCTCTTAGGAGGCATGGCCGCGGAAAGGCCAGAAGCGATCGTGCCTCCCACCACGGACTCGGTGGGAGGGAAAGAGGGGGATTGGGCATTACCGCCTCGGGACAATCCCCCTCCAACAACACCAGGATCCGGACCAGTACCGGCACCGGTAGTAGCTCCAGCTTCTCCCAAACCTTCGACCTCCGGATGGTCAGGAGGCAAGGTCCCACTAAAGGGAGAACAGTACTACGAAGAGCAGAGGCAGAAATATGCCAGTTATATTAAAGGCACAGAGCTCTTGTCGGTGCCAGAAGAATTGGCCGATATAGAGGCCAGAATCATCTCGCTAATCACGAGGGATCAGAAGACGCAAAAGTTCGTGGGCATCAACCGTGAGAGGCTGGAAGAAGCCATCAAGGCCCTCAACATTAAGGCCAGGGCGGTAGCAAGGAGGAGTAGTGCGCAGTGGGACGTCTTACTTGGTACGTCCGATGAAGCTAAGCGTTTGGCGGGTGTGGTTCTCGAAACCAAGGGACTCCAGTTTATTACGGAGTACATGGGGACGCGCAAATTGAAAATAACATTGCATGGCGTCCCCATGGATATTTCAGAGAATCACATCGGCGCCTTCTTTGCGCAATACGGTAAAGTGGCTGAGGTCTCTTCAATTAGATCCAAGGCGGGTTTCCTCACTGGTGATATGGTCCTGCAGGTGACCCTCACAAAAAAGCAAATTGAGGAAGTTCCCAACATTCTCACCTGCAGGAAGCGAGCCATATACGTGATCGTGGAGGGCAGGAAACCTTGCTGCTGGGTCTGTGGGGCGAAGGAACACGTGGCTAAGGCGTGCCCAACTAAGAAGCCGGCCCCACAGACTCAGCCAACCAAGAAGCCTGAAGGTTCGGTTCCAGCAGCACCAGCAGTGCCTGCAGTAGCAACACCAGCACCACCAACACCAAAGTCACCAGCGAACAAGGAGGGCGAATGGCAGGTGGTGGCAAGGAAAAAACCTAAAACGCCTTCACCTGTGAAGGTGCCATCACCTGCCAAGGCTCCGGCAAAGACTAAGGAGCCTGCAGCGGCAAAATCGCCCCCCAAACAGGGGAAAAAACCTCCCCAAAGCAAGGAAGCGGAGGAACCGATGGAGACACAAAGAGCTTCATCCCTGAAACGTGGCAGGGAGGATAGAGAGGAAGAACTTCAGGAGAATCCAAAAAGCAGGAGGAAGAGCAGAAGCAGGGAGAGGAGGGCCGCGGCAGCTCCTAAGTGTTCATCTCTGCCTGCTTCTCCAGAAAGATGCAGCTACGCACAAAAGGCAAGGAGCCTACCTTCGTCCCCGCGGAAAGCTTCCCAGTCCCCAACCTTTAAATTGACCCCCCTTAAAAAGGTTTCTGTAACCCCCACTCCCTCCCCTTCTCCTATTCCCACTCCCTCTCGGACAAAGAAAAAGAAAGGCCTCCCTCGTGGGGATGCCTTAATGAAGGTAGAAGATGACATTGCGGCTGAGTGGTCTTCTCAGCGGCGTAAGCTGCTGAGACCACTTCTTAAACTCACCTCAGTGGATGGGTTATCCACTGAGGATCCAAGAAACTTCTCCCAGGCCCCAGGGGTCATTACTCTGGTCCGCAACACCGGAGGGAACCTGCGGGTCTGGGAGCACATTGCGGAGGTGCAGAGACTTTATCCCAAATTGAGGATGGCAGTGGAAAATTCACCTCAACTTGCAAAGATGGCAAAAAATTGTTCGGGGAGGTTCCCCGTTTTAATCCACCCCTGTCTGTATAGGGTTCTAAAGCTAACATACCCTACGGACGTCGGCGGAATTGTCTTAGACGGACGGATTACGTCCGACATTGGTACAGGGTCCCTAGGACAATCCGTCGGGGTCCCGTCTACCCGAGATTTCTACCCGGTATGCGAGTAGAGCCGTCCGTTGCATGTTTTTCTCTGTTTTTTCGTTTCAGATCTAAAGAATGTCTATTAAGATAGCCAGTATAAATGCGAAGGGCCTGAGGGATCGGGGTAAGGCGGCTCGCCTGCTTCGTGACCTCTTGTCCTTCGGCGTGGATGTGGCCGCGATCCAAGAGACTCACTTTGTTTGCGAAGTCGACTCGTGTGTGCTGTCTAACGACTTTGTCGTCTATTCAGCATATGGGAGCCGGCTGGCCAGAGGTGTTTCTTTGCTGGTCAAGCGTACCCTGGACGCGAGGGTTGACCTTGTCCATGTCGGTGCCGAGGGCCGGCTGATCGTGGCCGATATTGCAGTGAAAAGCAAGTCGTTCCGGCTGATTGTGGTTTATGCGCCCAATGTTCAAGGTGAGCGTGTCTCTTTCTTTCGGCTGTTGGAGCCCTTCATGGTGCATTCAACACGGCTAATCTTAGTTGGGGACTGGAATGCCGTCCTAACCCCCAAATGGGATAGAGGAAGGGGCGCTAGCGGGTGGAGTGGTGATCGTAGCCTGGTTGATCTGATCGGCGAATTTGGTCTCGTCGATAGATACCGGGTCGATCATCCGGATGGGAGCATGTGGACGTGGACGCGTAGTTGGCCTTCTACCCGGGTATCTGCATACCTGGATAGGATGTTAGTGAGAGAAGCCGATATAGACTTCCTAGAATGTCCAACGTTCCACTGGTTAGGCTACTCGGACCACAAACTCGTTTGTGCCCGGGTGGCGTTAGAATTTAGGCCTAGGTTGGCTGGTTATTGGAAGTTCAATCAGTCCTTACTGGACAGGCGGGACTTTCGTGACCAGCTGACAAGACTAGTGCAGCGGGCGTTAATTGGGCGAGTCATTGGGAGTAAGTGGTGGGTTAACCTTAAGGACTCCATTAGGTCTTTCGCCACCAAATATAGCCAGCGGCTCAACCTAGATAAGGCTGCGGAGGCAAAGACACTTAGTGCTAATTTCGCCCGGGCGGAGGCTGGTGGGGATCCCCTAGAAATAGCCTTAGCCAGGGAGGCCCTGGAGCGCTCGACTAGCGGGCGCTACATGGGTCAGGTAATTAGGGCTAAGTTAAGCAAGATGTCTTCCGAAGCTGTGAACATGGGCGCGGAACTGCGCAAGGAAGAAATTCGCCATGCCGGCGACCGGTACATTCGAGAGGTACGCGACCCGGAGGGACATCTCCTTAGGTCCACCGACGACATGTGCGAGGCGTTCCGGCAGCATTTCGAGCACCGATTTACCAAGGAGCCTGGTCTCCGTGACGAGGAGTTTCGCAGCTATTTGGCTGACTTTCCCCGGCTTTTGCCGGCTGAAGCGGCTAGCTGCGAAGGGGAGATTACGGAGGACGAAATCTACGTGGCTTTGAAGAAGGTCGGCAGTGGCAAGTCGCCGGGTTTGGATGGTTTGCCCTATGAAATGTACTTGAGGATGTCGCACCTTTTTGTCCCGCTCTTGGCTGTCGTGTTCAACCACTGGTTTCGGCAGGGGTCCATCCCCGGTCGGATCACCAGGGGCGTGATCACGCTGTTGAGAAAAGGCAAGAAGGTTGGGAGGGAACTAGATGACTACAGGCCCATAACTCTGCTAAACACAGAGTTAAAGATTTTGGCCAAGATCCTGACGAATCGCTTGCAGCTAGTTGCCGAGTCTCTGTTGGAACCGGATCAGACTTGTTCTGTGAAGGGGAGAACAATTCAGAGCAACCTGCACTTGATTCGCACGATCATAGAGGGTGTAGAAGACGACGATGAGGCCGCGCTGATCAATTTAGATCAGTCCAAGGCATTTGATAGGATTGACCATGGCTACCTGGCTGCTGTCCTGCAGGCCGCCGGATTCAAACCCGACTTCAGCCGCTGGATTAGCCTTCTGTATCGCTCCCCCAAGGCTGTGGTACAGGTGAACGGGAAGCTGTCGGGCGCTTTCGCGCTGTCTAGGTCGGTCCGACAGGGTTGTCCACTGTCTTCTCTCCTTTATGTCCTCGCGTTGGAGCCCCTCCTTCGCAGGCTAAGGGACGAGACTGGCAGTCCGGTCCTGCGTGGAATTGAAGTCCCTGGCGGAGCTCGAGCCAGGGTTTCCGCGTACGCCGATGACGTAACGACCTTTGTGTCCTCCCGCAGGGACATAGAGGCGGTACACCAGGCGCTTGTACGGTACGAGAAGGTGACAGGGGCCAGAATTAACTGCGACAAGTCATCCGGCTTGCGGTTAGGTGCCTGGAAGGGAGTTTCCCTCCCGGGGCCCTTCAGCTGGACGGACGGGCCGGTCAAGCTCCTCGGAGTTTGGTTCGGTCCGGACTTACAGCTGGAGAAAAACTGGTCAGAAGTACTGGCAAAGGTCGGCGCGTCGGTCAAGATTTGGCGTCGACGGGGTCTCTCCGTGAAGGGCTTGGCGGAGGTGTGTAACACATACCTCTTTCCCATGATCCTTTACCGGCTGTCAGTACTTCCCCTTTGTGACGATCATGAGAAGGCGCTCGAGCGTTTGCTATTCTCCTGTCTGTGGAGAGGACGCAAACACATGGTCGACAAAGGAGTCTGTTGCCTCCGTCCGTGTCAAGGGGGTCTGGGGATGCCACACTTAAGGAGCCACGTGCTCGCTTCAAGGTTGGCATTCCTCAGGCGCGCGTTGGAGGAAGATCGGTTGCTTGCGGGGGTAGTGAGGGACATGTTCCCTTGCCTTACCCCATCACGCCCCCGACCCTATGGCTGACCGTCAGGCCTTGGGTGCGACCGAAATTCCTGCTCGAATGTCTGGCGGCTTTACAGGCCATTCCACGGTCCAGTGACCTTTCACAGCCTAGGAAAATCTTCTATCGGGGATTAGTGGAGGGTGCCGTGAAGGATAAGCTGTGGAGTAAGCTCGGCATGTCGAGGGTGGAGTACCGCTCTCATTGGTCTTGGGCGCCAGGCGCGGATTGGCTCAGCAACTCTGAGTTTTCTCTGACCTGGCGATTGGCTCGGAATGGTTTGTCGCTCAATGACAAGCGTTTCGCAATGGGCCTGGCGGATTTGCCAGATTGTGAGCGTTGCAACCTTGGAATTAAGGAGACGTCTGCGCACGCCTTCTTCCATTGTTCGCGCGTTCGCCCGTTGTGGGCGCGTGTCGGCGAGTTGACTGCTCGTATCGCGCCGCGGGAGCTTGTGCTCATTGATCGCGCATACGCTGTGGACAATGTGTCGCCCCCGTACTCTGGAGTGAAGCGGATGGTGTTTCTGTCGCTACTGGCCACGGCTAGAATGGTGATCTGGATGACGCGACTGGAGGAAGTCTTGCGGGGAGGTCGTCTTTCGGATCAGGATCTAATCCGATATTTTGAGCACCAGCTCAAAATGAAGATTAGAACTGAACGGAAACGGCTGCACCCGACAGACTTTAGCAAAAGGTGGATATATGCAGCGAGCCTGGTTCGTGTGACCGGGGCTAGTCTTGATTTTCTTTTTTAGATCTGTTGCTCGCATCGGGGTGGATTCCTTTGGAACCCCTCCCGTGGTTAAGGTAAAGTATTCTTTTGTGTACCTAGTTAATGTGAGTGAATGTGTTTGTCCTAGCCTGTTCCCGGCTCCCTTGCTTTTGTTATGATCCAGTTCGGGATTCCCATTGTCCATTATTATTTTGTCCCGTTTTCATTCTCGGCTGGGTCAGCCTTATATATTCTCCAGTCCAATTTATTTTTGTTCCCAGCTTCTCCATTCCCCTTAGAAAGAGCGCTTCTTGATTTTGTCTTTTAAGGCAGAATACAGCGGCCTCTTTAATTATGTGGGTGTGTTTGGGTCTTACTAACACTATGTATATGCTATTCATTTGAAATTGTTTTTGTTTTGGGGTTTTTTGTTTCTTCATCCCCCCTTCCCTTCATGTCATTTCATGTGAAAAATTTTAAAGTTATTTTTGTAAAATATTGTAAATACACAAATTTTTATGTACATTTGGGGCGTTTTTTAGGTCCCTGGTATGTTCTTGCGGTATTTTGGTGTATGATAAGTATGAGTGTTGATGGACAAATTTTTATGGTGAATGAGAAAATTGTAACGTATGTATGGGTCGTGAATCTGATTAGCTAGGTATAGGATAGAGTTACTGAAGACCATCCCAAGTTTTGTTCCCCCTCCCCTTTTTTGGCCTTGTGCCATAATTTATGTAATTTTACATGAATAAATACATATGTGGTTTTTTTCGGCCTAAGATCAAAGTGTAGTATCTGTTCCTACGTGATACTTACTATTACTTTGGTTTAGTGTGACATTTTTGTGCTCCGCCCAAGTTCATAGCTTGGGTCGCGTAAAGTAGTGACCTGTAAAGGACGCGAAACACCGGAGGCAGGTGTCTCGCGCCCGGCCGCTCAAGAGGCAATGGCCTCTGATAGGCCTGATAATATCGTTCCTCCCACCTCGACCTCGGTGGGAGGGAGAGAGGGGGATTGGCAGCTGCCGCCAGCCACTGCAACTCCCCCCGCGACAGGAGTTCCAGCAACAAAGGAAGTACCAGAAGTACCAAGACGACCGGCTTCTCCAGTTCCTTCCACTTCGAAGGAAGGTGGCCAGCCGATCCCTGTATCACCGGTTCCCTCCGGCATGGCTTGGAGAGGAGGGACCATCAAGAAAGTTTGTAAGGATTCTGCGTACTATGAGGCGGTGAAAGAAAAGTACGCAGAGTTCATTTCGGGAACGGAGCTCTTTTCGGTTCCCGAAAATTTGAGCTGCATCGAGCCCAGGATCCTCACCCTGCTGATCAAGGATCTTAAAAGCCATAAACTCGTTGGGGTCAGCAGGGATGTGGTGGAGGAGGCCATTGGTGCCCTAAATATAAAAGCGAAGATGGTGGCCAGACGTAGCCATGCCACGTGGGACATCCTGCTTGGCACGGAAGAAGAGGCTAGGAAGTTGGCCGGAACAACATTAGAGACCAAGTCGCTCCTCATGCAGACGGAGTACATGGGCACACGCAAAGCTAAAATCACGCTACATGGTGTGCCCATGGACATTTGTCTAGACCACATTGGAGCTTTCTTTACCCAATATGGCAAGGTGGCGGAGGTATCCTCGATTCTTTCGAAGCGGGGCTTCCAGACGGGGGACGTCACTCTGCAGGTGACGGCCTCCAGAAAGAAATTGGCGGAGATCCCGAACATCATAACCTGCAGGAAAAGAGCGATCTTTGTGATTGTGGAGGGAAGGAAACCCTTTTGCTGGATCTGTGGAGATTCGAGTCATGTGGCTAAGGCGTGCCCAACCAAAAATCCGGCGGCTAAAGCCCAGCCTCCACAGACCCCGGCACCAGAGAAGCCCGTTGAGCCGAAGAAGAGCGCAGTGGATCCAAAGGAGGGGGAGTGGAAGACGGTTAGCAGGAAGGGTGCTAAAGCCAAAAGCCAGCCGTCGGTGGAGAGTCACCCCAGTAAATCTCCAATAACATCACCTGCTCCATCGCCCCCTCACAAGGAAAAGGGGTCCCCCCTGAAGGAAACAACAAAACCTCCGCCGCCGCCAGCCAAGCAGGATGTCCCCCAGGGAAAAGCCAAGGTTTCCCTGCAAGAGGACATGTTGGTGGACACACCAGAGCCCAGAGCGTCATCCCTGAAGAGGTGCAGGGCGAAAGAAGAAGAGGAGGAGGAAGAATGCATCGTGAAAATGCAGAGGAAGAGTCGCAGCAGCAGCAGCCGGAAGAACCAAGCAGCCGTCTCCCTACCCGTGTCTCCGGAGAGACCGAAAGACACCTACGCAAAGAAAGCAAGCAGCCTCCCATCTTCCCCTCTTAAATCTAGTAAACATCTTTCCCAGTCCCCGGCCTTCAAACTGACCCCCCTTTTACCAAGAAAAACACTTACCCCCTCTCCCACCCCTTCTCCTACGGTTTCCCAGCCCAAAAAGAAAAAAGCATTGCCAAAGGGTGAAGCCCTGATGAAAATAGACACGAAGGAGATAGCAAAGGAGTGGAGTGCGCAAAGGCGTGCACTCTTGAAGCCGCTCCTTAAGCTTAAAGAAGTAAATGGCAAGTCCTCTGAGGACCCATTTAATTTCCCTGAGGCCCCGGGGGAAATTACCCTCATCAGAACCACAGGGGGGAATCTCAGAGTTTGGGACCATGTGGAGGCTGCGGAGAAACTTTACCCAAATATTGTTATGTTAAGGAGTGGTACTCCCGAATTAAGAAAAATGGCAAAGAATTGTGCCGGGCGGCTCCCCGTATTGCTCCACCCCTGCTTGTATAGGGTGGTAAAATTAACATACCCAACGGACGTTGGCGGTATTGTCCATGACGGACGGGTTACGTCCGATATAGGAACTGGTTCCCTTGGACAGTCCGTCGGGGTCCTTTCCCCCAATGATTTTTACCCGGTATGTGCCCATGTTTAAAGTTGATACATGCGTTTCTTCTTTATATTTTACAGGTTTAAAAGATGTCTATCAAGATAGCCAGTTTAAATGCGAAGGGCCTGAGGGATCGGGGTAAGGCGGCTCGCCTGCTTCGTGACCTCTTGTCCTTCGGCGTGGATGTGGCCGCGATCCAAGAGACTCACTTTGTTTGCGATGTCGACTCGTGTGTGCTGTCTAACGACTTTGTCGTCTATTCAGCATATGGGAGCCGGCAGGCCAGAGGTGTTTCTTTGCTGGTCAAGCGGACCCTGGATGCGAGGATTGACCTTGTCCATGTCGGTGCCGAGGGCCGGCTGATCGTGGCCGATATTGCAGTGAAAAGCAAGTCGTTCCGGATGATTGCGGTTTATGCGCCCAATGTTCAAGGTGAGCGAGTCTCTTTCTTTCGGCTGTTGGAGCCCTTTATGGTGGATTCAACACGGCTAATCTTAGTTGGGGACTGGAATGCCATCCTAACCCCCAAATGGGATAGAGGAAGGGGCGCTAGCGGGTGGAGTGGTGATCGTAGCCTGGTTGATCTGATCGACGAATTTGGTCTCGTCGATAGATACCGGGTCGATCATCCGGAAGGGAGCATGTGGACGTGGGCGCTTAATTGGCCTTCTACCCGGGTATCCTCGTACCTGGATAGGATGTTAGTGAGAGTGGCCGACATAGACTTCTTAGAATGTCCAACGTTCCACTGGTTAGGCTACACGGACCACAAACTCGTTTGTGCCCGTGTGGTGTTAGACTTTAGGCCTAGGTTGGCTGGTTATTGGAAGTTCAATCAGTCCTTACTGGACAGGCGGGACTTTCGTGACCAGCTGACAAGACTAGTTCAGCGGGCGTTAATTGGGCGAGTCATTGGGAATAAGTGGTGGGTTAACCTTAAGGACTCCATTAGGTCTTTCGCCACCAGGTATAGCCAACGGCTCAACCTAGATAAGGCTGCGGAGGCAAAGACACTTAGTGCTAATTTCGCCCGGGCGGAGGCTGGTGGGGATCCCCTAGAGATAGCCTTAGCCAGGGAGGCCCTGGAACGCTCGACTAGCGGGCGCTACATGGGCCAGGTAATTAGAGCTAAGTTAAGCAAGATGTCTTCCGAAGCTGTGAATATGGGCGCAGAACTGCGCAAGGAAGAAATTCGTCAAGCCGGCGACCGGTACATTCGAGAGGTGCGCGACCCGGAGGGACATCTCCTTAGGTCCACTGACGACATGTGCGAGGCGTTCCGGCAGCATTTCGAACACCGTTTTACCAAGGAGCCTGGTCTCCGTGACGAGGAGTTTCGCAGCTATTTGGCTGACTTTCCCCGGCTCTTGCCGGCTGAAGCGGCTAGCTGCGAAGGGGAGATTACGGAGGACGAAATCTACGCGGCTTTGAAGAAGGTCGGCAGTGGCAAGTCGCCAGGTTTGGATGGTTTGCCCTATGAATTGTACTTGAGGATGTCGCACCTTTTTGTCCCGATCTTGGCTGTCGTGTTCAACCACTGGTTTCGGCAGGGGTCCATCCCCGGTCGGATCACCAGGGGTGTGATCACGCTGTTGAGAAAAGGCAAGAAGGTTGGGAGGGAACTAGATGATTACAGGCCCATAACTCTGCTAAACACAGAGTTAAAGATTTTGGCCAAGATCCTGACGAATCGCTTGCAGCTAGTTGCCGAGTCTCTGTTGGAACCGGATCAGACTTGTTCTGTGAAGGGACGAACAATTCAGAGCAACCTGCACTTGATTCGCACGATCCTAGAGGGTGTAGAAGACGACGATGAGGCCGCGCTGATCAATTTGGATCAGTCCAAGGCATTTGATAGGATTGACCATGGCTACCTGGCTGCTGTCCTGCAGGCCGCCGGATTCGAACCCGACTTCAGCCGCTGGATTAGCCTTCTGTATCGCTCCCCCAAGGCTGTGGTACAGGTGAACGGGAAGCTGTCGGGCGCTTTCGCGCTGTCTAGGTCGGTCCGACAGGGTTGTCCACTGTCTTCTCTCCTTTATGTCCTGGCGTTGGAGCCCTTCCTTCGCCGGCTAAGGGACGAGACGGGCAGTCCGGTCCTGCGTGGAATTGCTGTCCCTGGTGGAGCTCGAGCCAGGGTTTCCGCGTACGCCGATGACGTAACGACCTTTGTGTCCTCCCGCAGGGACATAGAGGCGGTACAGCAGGCGCTTGAACGGTATGAGAAGGTGACAGGGGCCAGAATTAACTGCGACAAGTCATCCGGCTTGCGGTTAGGCGCCTGGAAGGGTGTTTCCCTCCCGGGGCCCTTCAGCTGGACGGACGGGCCGGTCAAAATCCTCGGAGTTTGGTTCGGTCCGGACTTACAGCTGGAGAAAAACTGGTCAGAAGTACTGGCAAAGGTCGGCGCGTCGGTCAAGACTTGGCGTCGACGGGGTCTCTCCGTGAAGGGCCTGGCGGAGGTGTGTAACACATACCTCTTTCCCAGGATCCTTTACCGGCTGTCAGTACTTCCCCTTTGTGACGATCATGAGAAGGCGCTCGAGCGTTTGCTATTCTCCTGTCTGTGGAGAGGACGCAAACACATGGTCGACAAAGGAGTCTGTTGCCTCCGTCCGTGTCATGGGGGTCTGGGAATGCCGCACTTGAGGAGCCACGTGCTCGCTTCGAGGTTGGCATTTCTCAGGCGCGCGTTGGAGGAAGATCGGTTGCTTGCGGGGGTAGTGAGGGACATGTTCCCTTGCCTTACCATCACTCCCCCGACCCTATGGCTGACCGTCAGGCCTTGGGTGCGACCGAAATTCCTGCTCGAATGTCTGGCGGCCTTGCAGGCCATTCCACGGTCCAGTGACCTTTCACAGCCTAGGAAAATCTTCTATCGGGGATTAGTGGAGGGTGCCGTGAAGGATAAGCTGTGGAGTAAGCTCGGCATGTCGAGGGTGGAGTACCGCTCTCATTGGTCTTGGGCGCCAGGTGCGGATTGGCTCAGCAACTCTGAGTTCTCTCTGACCTGGCGATTGGCTCGGAATGGTTTGTCGCTCAATGACAAGCGTTTCGCAATGGGCCTGGCGGATTTGCCAGATTGTGAGCGTTGCAACCTTGGAATTAAGGAGACGTCTGCGCACGCCTTCTTCCATTGTTCGCGCGTTCGCCCGTTGTGGGAGCGTGTCGGCGAGTTGACTGCTCGTATCGCGCCGCGAGAGCTTGTGCTCATTGATCGCGCATACGCTGTGGACAATGTGTCGCCCCCGTACTCTGGAGTGAAGCGGATGGTGTTTCTGTCGCTACTGGCCACGGCTAGAATGGTGATTTGGATGACGCGTCTGGAGGAAGTCTTGCGGGGAGGTCGGCTTTCGGATCAGGATCTAATCCGATATTTTGAGCACCAGCTCAAAATGAAGATTAGAACTGAACGGAAGCGACTGCACCCGACAGAGTTCAGCGAAAGGTGGGTATATGTAGCGAGCCTGGTTCGCGTGACCGGGGCTAGCCTTGATTTTCTTTTTTAGATCTGATGGACACATCGGGGTGGATTCCGTTGGAACCCCTCCCGTGGTTAAGGTTAGAAGTCCGTTTTGTGCCTAGTTAATGTGAGTGAATGTGTTTCTCCTGGCCTGTTCCCGGCTCCATTACTTTTGTTATGATCCAGTTCGGGATTCCCATTGTCCATTATTATTTTGTCCCGTTTTCATTCTCGGCTGGGTCAGCCTTATATATTCTCCAGTCCAATTTATTTTTGTTCCCAGCTTCTCCATTCCCCTTAGAAAGAGCGCTTCTTGATTTTGTCTTTTAAGGCAGAATACAGCGGCCTCTTTAATTATGTGGGTGTGTTTGGGTCTTACTAACACTATGTATATGATATTCATTTGAAATTGTTTTTGTTTTGGGGTTTTTTGTTTCTTCATCCCCCCTTCCCTTCATGTCATTTCATGTGAAAAATTTTAAAGTTATTTTTGTAAAATATTGTAAATACACAAATTTTTATGTACATTTGGGGCGTTTTTTAGGTCCCTGGTATGTTCTTGCGGTATTTTGGTGTATGATAAGTATGAGTGTTGATGGACAAATTTTTATGGTGAATGAGAAAATTGTAACGTATGTATGGGTCGTGAATCTGATTAGCTAGGTATAGGATAGAGTTACTGAAGACCATCCCAAGTTTTGTTCCCCCTCCCCTTTTTTGGCCTTGTGCCATAATTTATGTAATTTTACATGAATAAATACATATGTGGTTTTTGAGTAGGATCAAAGTGTAGTATCTGTTCCGTAGTAGCGTTTACTATAGCTTGTGGTTCGACTGGTTTATCGATTCCGCCTGAGTTCATTGCTCAGGTAGTGTCAAAGTAGTGGCTTATAGCTGCGAAACCACCGGAAGAGGTTGCCAGGTGTTCGGCCTCTTAGGAGGCATGGCCGCGGAAAGGCCAGAGGAAATCGTGCCTCCCACCACGGCCTCGGTGGGAGGGAAGGAGGGTGACTGGCAACTACCGCCACGGGAGTCACCCTCAGTTCCAGCAGCATCAGAATCCGGACCAGTACCGGCACCGGTAGTAGCTCCAGCTTCTCCCAAACCTTCGACCTCCGGATGGTCAGGAGGCAAGGTCCCACTAAAGGGAGAACAGTTTTATGAGGACCAGAGGCAAAAGTATGCCGAATACATTAAGGGCACGGACCTGCTGTCGGTGCCCGAGGAGTTGGCCGAAATCGAGGCCCGAATTGTGACACTCATTACGAAGGACCTAAAGACCAAGAAATACATAGGCATCAGCAGAGACAACCTCGAAGAAGCCATTAAGGCCCTAAACATCAGGGCTAAGGCGGTGGCAAGGCAGAGCAGCGCGAGCTGGGACGTCTTGCTGGGTACCGCCGACGAGGCAAAACGTTTGGCTGGAGTGGTTCTCGAAACCAAAACCCTCCAGATCCAAACGGAATACATGGGGATGTGCAAGCGCAAAATCACCTTGCATGGCGTCCCCATGGACATTTCGCTGAACCACATCGGCGCCTTCTTTGCTCAATACGGGAAGGTGGCTGAGGTGTCCGCTCTAAGTTCTAAAGCAGGCTTCCTGACCGGTGACATGGCCCTGCAGGTGACCTTGACAAAACAGCAAATCAAGGAAATACCTAATATTCTCACCTGCAGGAAGCGTGCTATCTTTGTGATAGTGGAGGGCAGGAAGCCTTGCTGTTGGGTCTGTGGGGCGGCGGAGCACGTCGCCAAGGCGTGTACGGCCAGGAATCCGGCCCCTAAGGCCCAACCAGCCAAGAAGCCTGAAGGACCGGCTCCAGTAACTCCAGCATCACCAGCAGCAGCTACAGCAGCACCACCAACACCAAAGTCGGCGGCGAACAAGGAGGGAGAGTGGCAGGTGGTGAGCAGGAAAAAACCCAAAACGCCTTCACCCGTGAAGGTGCCATCACCTGCCAAAGCTCCAGCAAAATCAAAGGAGCCCACGTTGGAGAAAGCGCCTGCCAAGCGGGAGAAGAAGTCTCCCCCAAAAATAGTGCAGGAGGAGGAAAGAATGGAGGAAAGAATGGAGACGCAGAGAGCAGCATCGTTGAAACGCGGCAGAGAGGAGGAGGAGGAGCGGCAGGAGATCGCCAAGAGTCGGCGGAGAGGAAGAAGCAGAGAAAGATCGGCAACAACACCAAAGTGCTCTTCTCTGCCAACATCGCCGGTGCGTACATCCTACGCCGAAAAAGCAAGGAGCCTTCCCTCGTCCCCGCAGAAAGCTTCCCAGTCCCCTACCTTTAAGTTAACCCCCCTGAGACCAGCTTCTTTAACCCCCACTCCCTCCCCTTCTCCTATGTCCACTCCCACTCGGGCAAAAAAGAAGAAAGCCCTGCCCCAGGGGGAAGCTCTACTAAAAGTGAGCGAGGATGTAGCCTCTGAGTGGTCATCTCAGAGGCGAAGACTTTTAAAACCTCTGCTGAGGCTGACCTCAGTGGAAGGCAAAAATGTAGAAGATCCCAGAAACTTTCCCCAGGCCCCAGGTGTCATCACCCTGGTAAGGAATACCGGTGGCAACCTGAGGGTCTGGGACCACATTCATGAAGCAAAAAGACATTTTGCAAATTTAAGATTGGTGCAGGAGAATACTCCGGCCCTTAAAAAAATGGCGAAGAATTGCTCGGGGAGGTTCCCTGTTTTGCTCCACCCCAGTCTCTATAGGGTGGTAAAACTAACCTACCCAACGGACGTCGGCGGAATTGTCCTAGACGGACGGATTACGTCCGATGTAGGTACAGGGTCCCTAGGACAGTCCGTCGGGGTCCAATCTGCCAGAGATTTCCGGCCCGTATGCGAGTAGAGCCGTTTTGTTGCATGTTTTTTTTCTTTGTCTCTTTTCAGGTCTAAAGAATGTCTATTAAGTTAGCCAGTATAAATGCGAAGGGCTTGAGGGATCGGGGTAAGGCGGCTCGCCTGCTTCGTGACCTCTTGTCCTTCGGCGTGGATGTGGCCGCGATCCAAGAGACTCACTTTGTTTGCGAAGTCGACTCGTGTGTGCTGTCTAACGACTTTGTCGTCTATTCAGCATATGGGAGCCGGCTGGCCAGAGGTGTTTCTTTGCTGGTCAAGCGTACCCTGGACGCGAGGGTGGACCTTGTCCATGTCGGTGCCGAGGGCCGGCTGATCGTGGCCGATATTGCAGTGAAAAGCAAGTCGTTCCGGCTGATTGTGGTTTATGCGCCCAATGTTCAAGGTGAGCGTGTCTCTTTCTTTCGGCTGTTGGAGCCCTTCATGGTGCATTCAACACGGCTAATCTTAGTTGGGGACTGGAATGCCGTCCTAACCCCCAAATGGGATAGAGGAAGGGGCGCTAGCGGGTGGAGTGGTGATCGTAGCCTGGTTGATCTGATCGGCGAATTTGGTCTCGTCGATAGATACCGGGTCGATCATCCGGAAGGGAGCATGTGGACGTGGACGCGTAGTTGGCCTTCTACCCGGGTATCTGCGTACCTGGATAGGATGTTAGTGAGAGAAGCCGACATAGACTTCTTAGAATGTCCAACGTTCCACTGGTTAGGCTACTCGGACCACAAACTCGTTTGTGCCCGGGTGGCGTTAGAATTTAGGCCTAGGTTGGCTGGTTATTGGAAGTTCAATCAGTCCTTACTGGACAGGCGGGACTTTTGTGACCAGCTGACAAGACTAGTGCAGAGGGCGTTAATTGGGCGAGTCATTGGGAGTAAGTGGTGGGTTAACCTTAAGGACTCCATTAGGTCTTTCGCCACCAAATATAGCCAGCGGCTCAACCTAGATAAGGCTGCGGAGGCAAAGACACTTAGTGCTAATTTCGCCCGGGCGGAGGCTGGTGGGGATCCCCTAGAAATAGCCTTAGCCAGGAGGAGGCCCTGGAGCGCTCGACTAGCGGGCGCTACATGGGTCAGGTAATTAGGGCTAAGTTAAGCAAGATGTCTTCCGAAGCTGTGAACATGGGCGCGGAACTGCGCAAGGAAGAAATTCGCCATGCCGGCGACCGGTACATTCGAGAGGTACGCGACCCGGAGGGACATCTCCTTAGGTCCACCGACGACATGTGCGAGGCGTTCCGGCAGCATTTCGAGCACCGATTTACCAAGGAGCCTGGTCTCCGTGACGAGGAGTTTCGCAGCTATTTGGCTGACTTTCCCCGGCTTTTGCCGGCTGAAGCGGCTAGCTGCGAAGGGGAGATTACGGAGGACGAAATCTACGTGGCTTTGAAGAAGGTCGGCAGTGGCAAGTCGCCAGGTTTGGATGGTTTGCCCTATGAATTGTACTTGAGGATGTCGCACCTTTTTGTCCCGCTCTTGGCTGTCGTGTTCAACCACTGGTTTCGGCAGGGGTCCATCCCCGGTCGGATCACCAGGGGCGTGATCACGCTGTTGAGAAAAGGCAAGAAGGTTGGGAGGGAACTAGATGACTACAGGCCCATAACTCTGCTAAACACAGAGTTAAAGATTTTGGCCAAGATCCTGACGAATCGCTTGCAGCTAGTTGCCGAGTCTCTGTTGGAACCGGATCAGACTTGTTCTGTGAAGGGGAGAACAATTCAGAGCAACCTGCACTTGATTCGCACGATCATAGAGGGTGTAGAAGACGACGATGAGGCCGCGCTGATCAATTTAGATCAGTCCAAGGCATTTGATAGGATTGACCATGGCTACCTGGCTGCTGTCCTGCAGGCCGCCGGATTCAAACCCGACTTCAGCCGCTGGATTAGCCTTCTGTATCGCTCCCCCAAGGCTGTGGTACAGGTGAACGGGAAGCTGTCGGGCGCTTTCGCGCTGTCTAGGTCGGTCCGACAGGGTTGTCCACTGTCTTCTCTCCTTTATGTCCTCGCGTTGGAGCCCCTCCTTCGCAGGCTAAGGGACGAGACTGGCAGTCCGGTCCTGCGTGGAATTGAAGTCCCTGGCGGAGCTCGAGCCAGGGTTTCCGCGTACGCCGATGACGTAACGACCTTTGTGTCCTCCCGCAGGGACATAGAGGCGGTACACCAGGCGCTTGTACGGTACGAGAAGGTGACAGGGGCCAGAATTAACTGCGACAAGTCATCCGGCTTGCGGTTAGGTGCCTGGAAGGGAGTTTCCCTCCCGGGGCCCTTCAGCTGGACGGACGGGCCGGTCAAGCTCCTCGGAGTTTGGTTCGGTCCGGACTTACAGCTGGAGAAAAACTGGTCAGAAGTACTGGCAAAGGTCGGCGCGTCGGTCAAGATTTGGCGTCGACGGGGTCTCTCCGTGAAGGGCTTGGCGGAGGTGTGTAACACATACCTCTTTCCCATGATCCTTTACCGGCTGTCAGTACTTCCCCTTTGTGACGATCATGAGAAGGCGCTCGAGCGTTTGCTATTCTCCTGTCTGTGGAGAGGACGCAAACACATGGTCGACAAAGGAGTCTGTTGCCTCCGTCCGTGTCAAGGGGGTCTGGGGATGCCACACTTGAGGAGCCACGTGCTCGCTTCAAGGTTGGCATTCCTCAGGCGCGCGTTGGAGGAAGATCGGTTGCTTGCGGGGGTAGTGAGGGACATGTTCCCTTGCCTTACCATCACGCCCCCGACCCTATGGCTGACCGTCAGGCCTTGGGTGCGACCGAAATTCCTGCTCGAATGTCTGGCGGCTTTACAGGCCATTCCACGGTCCAGTGACCTTTCACAGCCTAGGAAAATCTTCTATCGGGGATTAGTGGAGGGTGCCGTGAAGGATAAGCTGTGGAGTAAGCTCGGCATGTCGAGGGTGGAGTACCGCTCTCATTGGTCTTGGGCGCCAGGCGCGGATTGGCTCAGCAACTCTGAGTTTTCTCTGACCTGGCGATTGGCTCGGAATGGTTTGTCGCTCAATGACAAGCGTTTCGCAATGGGCCTGGCGGATTTGCCAGATTGTGAACGTTGCAACCTTGGAATTAAGGAGACGTCTGCGCACGCCTTCTTCCATTGTTCGCGCGTTCGCCCGTTGTGGGCGCGTGTCGGCGAGTTGACTGCTCGTATCGCGCCGCGGGAGCTTGTGCTCATTGATCGCGCATACGCTGTGGACAATGTGTCGCCCCCGTACTCTGGAGTGAAGCGGATGGTGTTTCTGTCGCTACTGGCCACGGCTAGAATGGTGATCTGGATGACGCGACTGGAGGAAGTCTTGCGGGGAGGTCGTCTTTCGGATCAGGATCTAATCCGATATTTTGAGCACCAGCTCAAAATGAAGATTAGAACTGAACGGAAACGGCTGCACCCGACAGACTTTAGCAAAAGGTGGATATATGCAGCGAGCCTGGTTCGTGTGACCGGGGCTAGTCTTGATTTTCTTTTTTAGATCTGTTGCTCGCATCGGGGTGGATTCCTTTGGAACCCCTCCCGTGGTTAAGGTAAAGTATTCTTTTGTGTACCTAGTTAATGTGAGTGAATGTGTTTGTCCTAGCCTGTTCCCGGCTCCCTTGCTTTTGTTATGATCCAGTTCGAGATCCCCATTGTCCAGAGTTATTTTGTCCCGTTTCATTCTCGGCTGGGTCAGCCTTATACATTCTCCAGTCCCATTATTTTAACCCTGCATCTCCATTCCCCTTTAGAAAGAGAGCTACTTGATTTTGTCTTTGAAGGCAGAATACAGTGGCCTCTTTAATTATGTGGGTGTGTTTGGGTCTTACTAACACCTTGTATATGTATTCATTTGAAATTATTTTTGTTTTGGGGATTTTTGTTTCTTCACACCCCCTTCCCATCATATCATTTCATGTACAAATTTTTAAAGATATTTTTGTATTATATTTGTATATAGTAATAAATTTTTATGTACATTTGGGGCGTTTTTTAGGTCCCCGGTACGATTTTGCGGTATTTTGGTGCATGATAAGTATGAGTGTTGATGGACAAATTCTTATGGTGAATGAGAAAAATTGTAACGCATGTATGGGTCGTGAATCTGATTAGCTAGGTATAGGATAGAGTAGCTGAAGACCACCCCAAGTTTTGTTCCCCCTCCCATTTTTCTGGCCTTGAGCCATAATTTTGTAGCTCTACAAAATAAATAAAACGAGCCATTTCTTACCCAAAATTGCGTTATGTGGTTTTTGAGTAGGATCAAAGTGTAGTATCTGTTCCGTAGTAGCGTTTACTATAGCTTGTGGTTCGACTGGTTTATCGATTCCGCCTGAGTTCATTGCTCAGGTAGTGTCAAAGTAGTGGCTTATAGCTGCGAAACCACCGGAAGAGGTTGCCAGGTGTTCGGCCTCTTAGGAGGCATGGCCGCGGAAAGGCCAGAAGCGATCGTGCCTCCCACCACGGACTCGGTGGGAGGGAAAGAGGGGGATTGGGCATTACCGCCTCGGGACAATCCCCCTCCAACAACACCAGGATCCGGACCAGTACCGGCACCGGTAGTAGCTCCAGCTTCTCCCAAACCTTCGACCTCCGGATGGTCAGGAGGCAAGGTCCCACTAAAGGGAGAACAGTTTTATGAGGACCAGAGGCAAAAGTATGCCGAATACATTAAGGGCACGGAGCTGCTGTCGGTGCCCGAGGAGTTGGCCGAAATCGAGGCCCGAATTGTGACACTCATTACGAAGGACCTAAAGACCAAGAAATACATAGGCATCAGCAGAGACAGCCTCGAAGAAGCCATTAAGGCCCTAAACATCAGGGCTAAGGCGGTGGCAAGGCAGAGCAGCGCGAGCTGGGACGTCTTGCTGGGTACCGCCGACGAGGCAAAACGTTTGGCTGGAGTGGTTCTCGAAACCAAAACCCTCCAGATCCAAACGGAATACATGGGGATGTGCAAGCGCAAAATCACCTTGCATGGCGTCCCCATGGACATTTCGCTGAACCACATCGGCGCCTTCTTTGCTCAATACGGGAAGGTGGCTGAGGTGTCCGCTCTAAGTTCTAAAGCAGGCTTCCTGACCGGTGACATGGCCCTGCAGGTGACCTTGACAAAACAGCAAATCAAGGAAATACCTAATATTCTCACCTGCAGGAAGCGTGCTATCTTTGTGATAGTGGAGGGCAGGAAGCCTTGCTGTTGGGTCTGTGGGGCGGCGGAGCACGTCGCCAAGGCGTGTACGGCCAGGAATCCGGCCCCTAAGGCCCAACCAGCCAAGAAGCCTGAAGGACCGGCTCCAGTAACTCCAGCATCACCAGCAGCAGCTACAGCAGCACCACCAACACCAAAGTCGGCGGCGAACAAGGAGGGAGAGTGGCAGGTGGTGAGCAGGAAGAAACCCAAAACGCCTTCACCCGTGAAGGTGCCATCACCTGCCAAAGCTCCAGCAAAATCAAAGGAGCCCACGTTGGAGAAAGCGCCTGCCAAGCGGGAGAAGAAGTCTCCCCCAAAAATAGTGCAGGAGGAGGAAAGAATGGAGGAAAGAATGGAGACGCAGAGAGCAGCATCGTTGAAACGCGGCAGAGAGGAGGAGGAGGAGCGGCAGGAGATCGCCAAGAGTCGGCGGAGAGGAAGAAGCAGAGAAAGATCGGCAACAACACCAAAGTGCTCTTCTCTGCCAACATCGCCGGTGCGTACATCCTACGCCGAAAAAGCAAGGAGCCTTCCCTCGTCCCCGCAGAAAGCTTCCCAGTCCCCTACCTTTAAGTTAACCCCCCTGAGACCAGCTTCTTTAACCCCCACTCCCTCCCCTTCTCCTATGTCCACTCCCACTCGGGCAAAAAAGAAGAAAGCCCTGCCCCAGGGGGAAGCTCTACTAAAAGTGAGCGAGGATGTAGCCTCTGAGTGGTCATCTCAGAGGCGAAGACTTTTAAAACCTCTGCTGAGGCTGACCTCAGTGGAAGGCAAAAATGTAGAAGATCCCAGAAACTTTCCCCAGGCCCCAGGTGTCATCACCCTGGTAAGGAATACCGGTGGCAACCTGAGGGTCTGGGACCACATTCATGAAGCAAAAAGACATTTTGCAAATTTAAGATTGGTGCAGGAGAATACTCCGGCCCTTAAAAAAATGGCGAAGAATTGCTCGGGGAGGTTCCCTGTTTTGCTCCACCCCAGTCTCTATAGGGTGGTAAAACTAACCTACCCAACGGACGTCGGCGGAATTGTCCTAGACGGACGGATTACGTCCGATGTAGGTACAGGGTCCCTAGGACAGTCCGTCGGGGTCCTATCTGCCAGAGATTTCCGGCCCGTATGCGAGTAGAGCCGTTTTGTTGCATGTTTTTTTTCTTTGTCTCTTTTCAGGTCTAAAGAATGTCTATTAAGTTAGCCAGTATAAATGCGAAGGGCTTGAGGGATCGGGGTAAGGCGGCTCGCCTGCTTCGTGACCTCTTGTCCTTCGGCGTGGATGTGGCCGCGATCCAAGAGACTCACTTTGTTTGCGAAGTCGACTCGTGTGTGCTGTCTAACGACTTTGTCGTCTATTCAGCATATGGGAGCCGGCTGGCCAGAGGTGTTTCTTTGCTGGTCAAGCGTACCCTGGACGCGAGGGTGGACCTTGTCCATGTCGGTGCCGAGGGCCGGCTGATCGTGGCCGATATTGCAGTGAAAAGCAAGTCGTTCCGGCTGATTGTGGTTTATGCGCCCAATGTTCAAGGTGAGCGTGTCTCTTTCTTTCGGCTGTTGGAGCCCTTCATGGTGCATTCAACACGGCTAATCTTAGTTGGGGACTGGAATGCCGTCCTAACCCCCAAATGGGATAGAGGAAGGGGCGCTAGCGGGTGGAGTGGTGATCGTAGCCTGGTTGATCTGATCGGCGAATTTGGTCTCGTCGATAGATACCGGGTCGATCATCCGGAAGGGAGCATGTGGACGTGGACGCGTAGTTGGCCTTCTACCCGGGTATCTGCGTACCTGGATAGGATGTTAGTGAGAGAAGCCGACATAGACTTCTTAGAATGTCCAACGTTCCACTGGTTAGGCTACTCGGACCACAAACTCGTTTGTGCCCGGGTGGCGTTAGAATTTAGGCCTAGGTTGGCTGGTTATTGGAAGTTCAATCAGTCCTTACTGGACAGGCGGGACTTTCGTGACCAGCTGACAAGACTAGTGCAGAGGGCGTTAATTGGGCGAGTCATTGGGAGTAAGTGGTGGGTTAACCTTAAGGACTCCATTAGGTCTTTCGCCACCAAATATAGCCAGCGGCTCAACCTAGATAAGGCTGCGGAGGCAAAGACACTTAGTGCTAATTTCGCCCGGGCGGAGGCTGGTGGGGATCCCCTAGAAATAGCCTTAGCCAGGGAGGCCCTGGAGCGCTCGACTAGCGGGCGCTACATGGGTCAGGTAATTAGGGCTAAGTTAAGCAAGATGTCTTCCGAAGCTGTGAACATGGGCGCGGAACTGCGCAAGGAAGAAATTCGCCATGCCGGCGACCGGTACATTCGAGAGGTACGCGACCCGGAGGGACATCTCCTTAGGTCCACCGACGACATGTGCGAGGCGTTCCGGCAGCATTTCGAGCACCGATTTACCAAGGAGCCTGGTCTCCGTGACGAGGAGTTTCGCAGCTATTTGGCTGACTTTCCCCGGCTTTTGCCGGCTGAAGCGGCTAGCTGCGAAGGGGAGATTACGGAGGACGAAATCTACGTGGCTTTGAAGAAGGTCGGCAGTGGCAAGTCGCCAGGTTTGGATGGTTTGCCCTATGAAATGTACTTGAGGATGTCGCACCTTTTTGTCCCGCTCTTGGCCGTCGTGTTCAACCACTGGTTTCGGCAGGGGTCCATCCCCGGTCGGATCACCAGGGGCGTGATCACGCTGTTGAGAAAAGGCAAGAAGGTTGGGAGGGAACTAGATGACTACAGGCCCATAACTCTGCTAAACACAGAGTTAAAGATTTTGGCCAAGATCCTGACGAATCGCTTGCAGCTAGTTGCCGAGTCTCTGTTGGAACCGGATCTGACTTGTTCTGTGAAGGGGAGAACAATTCAGAGCAACCTGCACTTGATTCGCACGATCATAGAGGGTGTAGAAGACGACGATGAGGCCGCGCTGATCAATTTAGATCAGTCCAAGGCATTTGATAGGATTGACCATGGCTACCTGGCTGCTGTCCTGCAGGCCGCCGGATTCAAACCCGACTTCAGCCGCTGGATTAGCCTTCTGTATCGCTCCCCCAAGGCTGTGGTACAGGTGAACGGGAAGCTGTCGGGCGCTTTCGCGCTGTCTAGGTCGGTCCGACAGGGTTGTCCACTGTCTTCTCTCCTTTATGTCCTCGCGTTGGAGCTCCTCCTTCGCAGGCTAAGGGACGAGACTGGCAGTCCGGTCCTGCGTGGAATTGAAGTCCCTGGCGGAGCTCGAGCCAGGGTTTCCGCGTACGCCGATGACGTAACGACCTTTGTGTCCTCCCGCAGGGACATAGAGGCGGTACACCAGGCGCTTGTACGGTACGAGAAGGTGACAGGGGCCAGAATTAACTGCGACAAGTCATCCGGCTTGCGGTTAGGTGCCTGGAAGGGAGTTTCCCTCCCGGGGCCCTTCAGCTGGACGGACGGGCCGGTCAAGCTCCTCGGAGTTTGGTTCGGTCCGGACTTACAGCTGGAGAAAAACTGGTCAGAAGTACTGGCAAAGGTCGGCGCGTCGGTCAAGATTTGGCGTCGACGGGGTCTCTCCGTGAAGGGCTTGGCGGAGGTGTGTAACACATACCTCTTTCCCATGATCCTTTACCGGCTGTCAGTACTTCCCCTTTGTGACGATCATGAGAAGGCGCTCGAGCGTTTGCTATTCTCCTGTCTGTGGAGAGGACGCAAACACATGGTCGACAAAGGAGTCTGTTGCCTCCGTCCGTGTCAAGGGGGTCTGGGGATGCCACACTTGAGGAGCCACGTGCTCGCTTCAAGGTTGGCATTCCTCAGGCGCGCGTTGGAGGAAGATCGGTTGCTTGCGGGGGTAGTGAGGGACATGTTCCCTTGCCTTACCATCACGCCCCCGACCCTATGGCTGACCGTCAGGCCTTGGGTGCGACCGAAATTCCTGCTCGAATGTCTGGCGGCTTTACAGGCCATTCCACGGTCCAGTGACCTTTCACAGCCTAGGAAAATCTTCTATCGGGGATTAGTGGAGGGTGCCGTGAAGGATAAGCTGTGGAGTAAGCTCGGCATGTCGAGAGTGGAGTACCGCTCTCATTGGTCTTGGGCGCCAGGCGCGGATTGGCTCAGTAACTCTGAGTTTTCTCTGACCTGGCGATTGGCTCGGAATGGTTTGTCGCTCAATGACAAGCGTTTCGCAATGGGCCTGGCGGATTTGCCAGATTGTGAGCGTTGCAACCTTGGAATTAAGGAGACGTCTGCGCACGCCTTCTTCCATTGTTCGCGCGTTCGCCCGTTGTGGGCGCGTGTCGGCGAGTTGACTGCTCGTATCGCGCCGCGGGAGCTTGTGCTCATTGATCGCGCATACGCTGTGGACAATGTGTCGCCCCCGTACTCTGGAGTGAAGCGGATGGTGTTTCTGTCGCTACTGGCCACGGCTAGAATGGTGATCTGGATGACGCGACTGGAGGAAGTCTTGCGGGGAGGTCGTCTTTCGGATCAGGATCTAATCCGATATTTTGAGCACCAGCTCAAAATGAAGATTAGAACTGAACGGAAGCGGCTGCACCCGACAGACTTTAGCAAAAGGTGGATATATGCAGCGAGCCTGGTTCGTGTGACCGGGGCTAGTCTTGATTTTCTTTTTTAGATCTGTTGCTCGCATCGGGGTGGATTCCTTTGGAACCCCTCCCGTGGTTAAGGTAAAGTATTCTTTTGTGTACCTAGTTAATGTGAGTGAGTGGGTTTGTCCTAGCCTGTTCCCGGCTCCCTTGCTTTTGTTATGATCCAGCTCGAGATCCCCATTGTCCAGTGTTATTTTGTCCCGTTGCATTCTCGGCTGGGTCAGTCTTATATATTCTCCAGTCCCATTTATTTTAACCCTGCATCTCCATTCCCCTTTAGAAAGAGAGCTACTTGATTTTGTCTTTGAAGGCAGAATACAGTGGCCTCTTTAATTATGTGGGTGTGTTTGGGTCTTACTAACACCTTGTATATGTATTCATTTGAAATTGTTTTTGTTTTGGGGATTTTTTTGTTTCTTCATTCCCCCTTCCCATCACATCATTTCATGTACAAATTTTTAAAGTTATTTTTGTATTATATTTGTATATAGTAATAAATTTTTATGGACATTTGGGGCGTTTTTAGGTCCCCGTTATGTTTTGCGGTATTTTGGTGCTTGATAAGTATGAGTGGTGATGGACAAATTCTTATGGTGAATGAGAATCATTGTAACGTATGTATGGGTCGTGAATCTGATTAGCTAGGTATAGGATAGAGTAGCTGAAGACCACCCCAAGTTTTGTTCCCCCTCCCATTTTTCTGGCCTTGAGCCATAATTTTGTAGCTCTACAAAATAAATAAAACGAGCCATTTCTTACCCAAAATTGCGTTATGTGGTTTTTGAGTAGGATCAAAGTGTAGTATCTGTTCCGTAGTAGCGTTTACTATAGCTTGTGGTTCGACTGGTTTATCGATTCCGCCTGAGTTCATTGCTCAGGTAGTGTCAAAGTAGTGGCTTATAGCTGCGAAACCACCGGAAGAGGTTGCCAGGTGTTCGGCCTCTTAGGAGGCATGGCCGCGGAAAGGCCAGAAGCGATCGTGCCTCCCACCACGGACTCGGTGGGAGGGAAAGAGGGGGATTGGGCATTACCGCCTCGGGACAATCCCCCTCCAACAACACCAGGATCCGGACCAGTACCGGCACCGGTAGTAGCTCCAGCTTCTCCCAAACCTTCGACCTCCGGATGGTCAGGAGGCAAGGTCCCACTAAAGGGAGAACAGTACTACGAAGAGCAGAGGCAGAAGTATGCCAGTTATATTAAAGGCACAGAGCTCTTGTCGGTGCCAGAAGAATTGGCCGATATAGAGGCCAGAATCATCTCGCTAATCACGAGGGATCAGAAGACGCAAAAGTTCGTGGGCATCAACCGTGAGAGGCTGGAAGAAGCCATCAAGGCCCTCAACATTAAGGCCAGGGCGGTAGCAAGGAGGAGTAGTGCGCAGTGGGACGTTTTACTTGGTACGTCCGATGAAGCTAAGCGTTTGGCGGGTGTGGTTCTCGAAACCAAGGGACTCCAGTTTATTACGGAGTACATGGGGACGCGCAAATTGAAAATAACATTGCATGGCGTCCCCATGGATATTTCAGAGAATCACATCGGCGCCTTCTTTGCGCAATACGGTAAAGTGGCTGAGGTCTCTTCAATTAGATCCAAGGCCGGTTTCCTCACTGGTGATATGGTCCTGCAGGTGACCCTCACAAAAAAGCAAATTGAGGAAGTTCCCAACATTCTCACCTGCAGGAAGCGAGCCATATACGTGATCGTGGAGGGCAGGAAACCTTGCTGCTGGGTCTGTGGGGCGAAGGAACACGTGGCTAAGGCGTGCCCAACTAAGAAGCCGGCCCCACAGACTCAGCCAACCAAGAAGCCTGAAGGTTCGGTTCCAGCAGCACCAGCAGTGCCTGCAGTAGCAACACCAGCACCACCAACACCAAAGTCACCAGCGAACAAGGAGGGCGAATGGCAGGTGGTGGCAAGGAAAAAACCTAAAACGCCTTCACCTGTGAAGGTGCCATCACCTGCCAAGGCTCCGGCAAAGACTAAGGAGCCTGCAGCGGCAAAATCGCCCCCCAAACAGGGGAAAAAACCTCCCCAAAGCAAGGAAGCGGAGGAACCGATGGAGACACAAAGAGCTTCATCCCTGAAACGTGGCAGGGAAGAGAGAGAGGAAGAACTTCAGGAGAATCCTAAAAGCAGGAGGAAGAGCAGAAGCAGGGAGAGGAGGGCCGCGGCAGCTCCCTAAGTGTTCATCTCTGCCTGCTTCTCCAGAAAGATGCAGCTACGCACAAAAGGCAAGGAGCCTACCTTCGTCCCCGCGGAAAGCTTCCCAGTCCCCAACCTTTAAATTGACCCCCCCTTAAAAAGGTTTCTGTAACCCCCACTCCCTCCCCTTCTCCTATTCCCACTCCCTCTCGGACAAAGAAAAAGAAAGGCCTCCCTCGTGGGGATGCCTTAATGAAGGTAGAAGATGACATTGCGGCTGAGTGGTCTTCTCAGCGGCGTAAGCTGCTGAGACCACTCCTTAAACTCACCTCAGTGGATGGGTTATCCACTGAGGATCCAAGAAACTTCTCCCAGGCCCCAGGGGTCATTACTCTGGTCCGCAACACCGGAGGGAACCTGCGGGTCTGGGAGCACATTGCGGAGTTGCAGAGACTTTATCCCAAATTGAGGATGGCAGTGGAAAATTCACCTCAACTTGCAAAGATGGCAAAAAATTGTTCGGGGAGGTTCCCCGTTTTAATCCACCCCTGTCTGTATAGGGTTCTAAAGCTAACATACCCTACGGACGTCGGCGGAATTGTCTTAGACGGACGGATTACGTCCGACATTGGTACAGGGTCCCTAGGACAATCCGTCGGGGTCCCGTCTACCCGAGATTTCTACCCGGTATGCGAGTAGAGCCGTCCGTTGCATGTTTTTCTCTGTTTTTTCGTTTCAGATCTAAAGAATGTCTATTAAGATAGCCAGTATAAATGCGAAGGGCCTGAGGGATCGGGGTAAGGCGGCTCGCCTGCTTCGTGACCTCTTGTCCTTCGGCGTGGATGTGGCCGCGATCCAAGAGACTCACTTTGTTTGCGAAGTCGACTCGTGTGTGCTGTCTAACGACTTTGTCGTCTATTCAGCATATGGGAGCCGGCTGGCCAGAGGTGTTTCTTTGCTGGTCAAGCGTACCCTGGACGCGAAGGTTGACCTTGTCCATGTCGGTGCCGAGGGCCGGCTGATCGTGGCCGATATTGCAGTGAAAAGCAAGTCGTTCCGGCTGATTGTGGTTTATGCGCCCAATGTTCAAGGTGAGCGTGTCTCTTTCTTTCGGCTGTTGGAGCCCTTCATGGTGCATTCAACACGGCTAATCTTAGTTGGGGACTGGAATGCCGTCCTAACCCCCAAATGGGATAGAGGAAGGGGCGCTAGCGGGTGGAGTGGTGATCGTAGCCTGGTTGATCTGATCGGCGAATTTGGTCTCGTCGATAGATACCGGGTCGATCATCCGGATGGGAGCATGTGGACGTGGACGCGTAGTTGGCCTTCTACCCGGGTATCTGCGTACCTGGATAGGATGTTAGTGAGAGAAGCCGACATAGACTTCTTAGAATGTCCAACGTTCCACTGGTTAGGCTACTCGGACCACAAACTTGTTTGTGCCCGTGTGGCGTTAGACTTTAGGCCTAGGTTGGCTGGTTATTGGAAGTTCAATCAGTCCTTACTGGACAGGCGGGACTTTCGTGACCAGCTGACAAAACTAGTGCAGCGGGCGTTAATTGGGCGAGTCATTGGGAGTAAGTGGTGGGTTAACCTTAAGGACTCCATTAGGTCTTTCGCCACCAAATATAGCCAGCGGCTCAACCTAGATAAGGCTGCGGAGGCAAAGACACTTAGTGCTAATTTCGCCCGGGCGGAGGCTGGTGGGGATCCCCTAGAAATAGCCTTAGCCAGGGAGGCCCTGGAGCGCTCGACTAGCGGGCGCTACATGGGTCAGGTAATTAGGGCTAAGTTAAGCAAGATGTCTTCCGAAGCTGTGAACATGGGCGCGGAACTGCGCAAGGAAGAAATTCGCCATGCCGGCGACCGGTACATTCGAGAGGTACGCGACCCGGAGGGACATCTCCTTAGGTCCACCGACGACATGTGCGAGGCGTTCCGGCAGCATTTCGAGCACCGATTTACCAAGGAGCCTGGTCTCCGTGACGAGGAGTTTCGCAGCTATTTGGCTGACTTTCCCCGGCTTTTGCCGGCTGAAGCGGCTAGCTGCGAAGGGGAGATTACGGAGGACGAAATCTACGTGGCTTTGAAGAAGGTCGGCAGTGGCAAGTCGCCAGGTTTGGATGGTTTGCCCTATGAAATGTACTTGAGGATGTCGCACCTTTTTGTCCCGCTCTTGGCCGTCGTGTTCAACCACTGGTTTCGGCAGGGGTCCATCCCCGGTCGGATCACCAGGGGCGTGATCACGCTGTTGAGAAAAGGCAAGAAGGTTGGGAGGGAACTAGATGATTACAGGCCCATAACTCTGCTAAACACAGAGTTAAAGATTTTGGCCAAGATCCTGACGAATCGCTTGCAGCTAGTTGCCGAGTCTCTGTTGGAACCGGATCAGACTTGTTCTGTGAAGGGGAGAACAATTCAGAGCAATCTGCACTTGATTCGCACGATCATAGAGGGTGTAGAAGACGACGATGAGGCCGCGCTGATCAATTTAGATCAGTCCAAGGCATTTGATAGGATTGACCATGGCTACCTGGCTGCTGTCCTGCAGGCCGCCGGATTCAAACCCGACTTCAGCCGCTGGATTAGCCTTCTGTATCGCTCCCCCAAGGCTGTGGTACAGGTGAACGGGAAGCTGTCGGGCGCTTTCGCGCTGTCTAGGTCGGTCCGACAGGGTTGTCCACTGTCTTCTCTCCTTTATGTCCTCGCGTTGGAGCCCCTCCTTCGCAGGCTAAGGGACGAGACTGGCAGTCCGGTCCTGCGTGGAATTGAAGTCCCTGGCGGAGCTCGAGCCAGGGTTTCCGCGTACGCCGATGACGTAACGACCTTTGTGTCCTCCCGCAGGGACATAGAGGCGGTACACCAGGCGCTTGTACGGTACGAGAAGGTGACAGGGGCCAGAATTAACTGCGACAAGTCATCCGGCTTGCGGTTAGGTGCCTGGAAGGGAGTTTCCCTCCTGGGGCCCTTCAGCTGGACGGACGGGCCGGTCAAGCTCCTCGGAGTTTGGTTCGGTCCGGACTTACAGCTGGAGAAAAACTGGTCAGAAGTACTGGCAAAGGTCGGCGCGTCGGTCAAGATTTGGCGTCGACGGGGTCTCTCCGTGAAGGGCTTGGCGGAGGTGTGTAACACATACCTCTTTCCCATGATCCTTTACCGGCTGTCAGTACTTCCCCTTTGTGACGATCATGAGAAGGCGCTCGAGCGTTTGCTATTCTCCTGTCTGTGGAGAGGACGCAAACACATGGTCGACAAAGGAGTCTGTTGCCTCCGTCCGTGTCAAGGGGGTCTGGGGATGCCACACTTGAGGAGCCACGTGCTCGCTTCAAGGTTGGCATTCCTCAGGCGCGCGTTGGAGGAAGATCGGTTGCTTGCGGGGGTAGTGAGGGACATGTTCCCTTGCCTTACCATCACGCCCCCGACCCTATGGCTGACCGTCAGGCCTTGGGTGCGACCGAAATTCCTGCTCGAATGTCTGGCGGCTTTACAGGCCATTCCACGGTCCAGTGACCTTTCACAGCCTAGGAAAATCTTCTATCGGGGATTAGTGGAGGGTGCCGTGAAGGATAAGCTGTGGAGTAAGCTCGGCATGTCGAGGGTGGAGTACCGCTCTCATTGGTCTTGGGCGCCAGGCGCGGATTGGCTCAGCAACTCTGAGTTTTCTCTGACCTGGCGATTGGCTCGGAATGGTTTGTCGCTCAATGACAAGCGTTTCGCAATGGGCCTGGCGGATTTGCCAGATTGTGAACGTTGCAACCTTGGAATTAAGGAGACGTCTGCGCACGCCTTCTTCCATTGTTCGCGCGTTCGCCCGTTGTGGGCGCGTGTCGGCGAGTTGACTGCTCGTATCGCGCCGCGGGAGCTTGTGCTCATTGATCGCGCATACGCTGTGGACAATGTGTCGCCCCCGTACTCTGGAGTGAAGCGGATGGTGTTTCTGTCGCTACTGGCCACGGCTAGAATGGTGATCTGGATGACGCGACTGGAGGAAGTCTTGCGGGGAGGTCGTCTTTCGGATCAGGATCTAATCCGATATTTTGAGCACCAGCTCAAAATGAAGATTAGAACTGAACGGAAACGGCTGCACCCGACAGACTTTAGCAAAAGGTGGATATATGCAGCGAGCCTGGTTCGTGTGACCGGGGCTAGTCTTGATTTTCTTTTTTAGATCTGTTGCTCGCATCGGGGTGGATTCCTTTGGAACCCCTCCCGTGGTTAAGGTAAAGTATTCTTTTGTGTACCTAGTTAATGTGAGTGAATGTGTTTGTCCTAGCCTGTTCCCGGCTCCCTTGCTTTTGTTATGATCCAGTTCGAGATCCCCATTGTCCAGAGTTATTTTGTCCCGTTTCATTCTCGGCTGGGTCAGCCTTATACATTCTCCAGTCCCATTATTTTAACTCTGCATCTCCATTCCCCTTTAGAAAGAGAGCTACTTGATTTTGTCTTTGAAGGCAGAATACAGTGGCCTCTTTAATTACGTGGGTGTGTTTGGGTCTTACTAACACCTTGTATATGTATTCATTTGAAATTATTTTTGTTTTGGGGATTTTTGTTTCTTCACACCCCCTTCCCATCATATCATTTCATGTACAAATTTTTAAAGATATTTTTGTATTATATTTGTATATAGTAATAAATTTTTATGTACATTTGGGGCGTTTTTTAGGTCCCCGGTACGATTTTGCGGTATTTTGGTGCATGATAAGTATGAGTGTTGATGGACAAATTCTTATGGTGAATGAGAAAAATTGTAACGCATGTATGGGTCGTGAATCTGATTAGCTAGGTATAGGATAGAGTAGCTGAAGACCACCCCAAGTTTTGTTCCCCTCCCATTTTTCTGGCCTTGAGCCATAATTTTGTAGCTCTACAAAAATAAATAAAACGAGCCATTTCTTACCCAAAATTGCGTTATGTGGTTTTTTCGGCCTAAGATCAAAGTGTAGTATCTGTTCCTACGTGATACTTACTATTACTTTGGTTTAGTGTGACATTTTGTGCTCCGCCCAAGTTCATAGCTTGGGTCGCGTAAAGTAGTGACCTGTAAAGGACGCGAAACACCGGAGGCAGGTGTCTCGCGCCCGGCCGCTCAAGAGGCAATGGCCTCTGATAGGCCTGATAATATCGTTCCTCCCACCTCGACCTCGGTGGGAGGGAGAGAGGGGGATTGGCAGCTGCCGCCACCCGCTGCAACACCCCCCGCGACAGGAGTTTCAGCAACAAAGGAAGTACCAGAAGTACCAAGACGACCGGCATCTCCAGTTCCTTCCACTTCGAAGGAAGGTGGCCAGCCGATTCCTGTATCACCGGTTCCCTCCGGCATGGCTTGGAGAGGAGGGACCATCAAGAAAGTTTGCAAGGATTCTGCGTACTATGAGGCGGTGAAAGAAAAGTACGCAGAGTTCATTTCGGGAACGGAGCTCTTTTCGGTTCCCGAAAATCTGAGCTGCATCGAGCCCAGGATCCTCACCCTGCTGACCAAGGATCTCAAAAGCCATAAACTCGTTGGGGTCAGCAGGGATGTGGTGGAGGAGGCTATTGGTGCCCTAAATATAAAGGCGAAGATGGTGGCCAGACGTAGCCATGCCACGTGGGACATCCTGCTTGGCACAGAAGAAGAGGCAAAGAAGTTGGTCGGAACTACATTAGAGACCAAGTCGCTCCTCATGCAGACGGAGTACATGGGCACACGCAAAGCTAAAATCACGCTGCATGGTGTGCCCATGGACATTTGCCTAGACCACATTGGAGCTTTCTTTACCCAATATGGCAAGGTGGCGGAGGTGTCCTCGATTCTTTCGAAGCGGGGCTTCCAGACGGGGGACGTCACTCTGCAGGTGACGGCCTCCAGAAAGAAATTGGCGGAGATCCCGAACATCATAACCTGCAGGAAAAGAGCGATCTTTGTGATTGTGGAGGGAAGGAAACCCTTTTGCTGGATCTGTGGAGATTCGAGTCATGTGGCCAAGGCGTGCCCTACCAAAAATCCGGCGGCTAAAGCCCAGCCTCCACAGACCCCAGCACCAGAGAAGCCTGTTGAGCCGAAGAAGAGTGCAGTGGATCCAAAGGAGGGGGAGTGGAAGACGGTTGGCAGGAAGGGTGCCAAAGCCAAAAGCCAGCCGTCGGTGGAGAATCACCCCAGTAAATCTCCAATAACATCACCTGCTCCATCGCCCCCTCACAAGGAAAAGGGGTCCCCCCTGAAGAAAACAACAAAACCTCCGCCGCCGCCAGCCAAGCAGGATGTCCCCCAGGGAAAAGCCAAGGTTTCCCTGCAAGAGGACATGTTGGTAGACACACCAGAGCCCAGAGCATCATCCCTGAAGAGGTGCAGGGCGAAAGAAGAAGAGGAGGAGGAAGAATGCATCGTGAAAATGCAGAGGAAGAGTCGCAGCAGCAGCCGGAAGAACCAAGCAGCCGTCTCCCTACCCGTGTCTCCGGAGAGACCGAAAGACACCTACGCAAAGAAAGCAAGCAGCCTCCCATCTTCCCCTCTTAAATCTAGTAAACATCTTTCCCAGTCCCCGGCCTTCAAACTGACCCCCCTTTTACCAAGAAAAACACTTACCCCCTCTCCCACCCCTTCTCCTACGGTTTCCCAGCCCAAAAAGAAAAAAGCATTGCCAAAGGGTGAAGCCCTGATGAAAATAGACACGAAGGAGATAGCAAAGGAGTGGAGTGCGCAAAGGCGTGCACTCTTGAAGCCGCTCCTTAAGCTTAAAGAAGTAAATGGTAAGTCCTCTGAGGACCCATTTAATTTCCCTGAGGCCCCGGGGGTAATTACCCTCATCAGAACCACAGGGGGGAATCTCAGAGTTTGGGACCATGTGGAGGCTGCGGAGAAACTTTACCCAAATATTGTTATGTTAAGGAGTGGTACTCCCGAATTACGAAAAATGGCAAAGAATTGTGCCGGGCGGCTCCCCGTATTGCTCCACCCCTGCTTGTATAGGGTGGTAAAATTAACATACCCAACGGACGTTGGCGGTATTGTCCATGACGGACGGGTTACGTCCGATATAGGAACTGGTTCCCTTGGACAGTCCGTCGGGGTCCTTTCCCCCAATGATTTTTACCCGGTATGTGCCCATGTTTAAAGTTGATACATGCGTTTCTTCTTTATATTTTACAGGTTTAAAAGATGTCTATCAAGATAGCCAGTTTAAATGCGAAGGGCCTGAGGGATCGGGGTAAGGCGGCTCGCCTGCTTCGTGACCTCTTGTCCTTCGGCGTGGATGTGGCCGCGATCCAAGAGACTCACTTTGTTTGCGATGTCGACTCGTGTGTGCTGTCTAACGACTTTGTCGTCTATTCAGCATATGGGAGCCGGCAGGCCAGAGGTGTTTCTTTGCTGGTCAAGCGGACCCTGGATGCGAGGATTGACCTTGTCCATGTCGGTGCCGAGGGCCGGCTGATCGTGGCCGATATTGCAGTGAAAAGCAAGTCGTTCCGGATGATTGCGGTTTATGCGCCCAATGTTCAAGGTGAGCGAGTCTCTTTCTTTCGGCTGTTGGAGCCCTTTATGGTGGATTCAACACGGCTAATCTTAGTTGGGGACTGGAATGCCATCCTAACCCCCAAATGGGATAGAGGAAGGGGCGCTAGCGGGTGGAGTGGTGATCGTAGCCTGGTTGATCTGATCGACGAATTTGGTCTCGTCGATAGATACCGGGTCGATCATCCGGAAGGGAGCATGTGGACGTGGGCGCTTAATTGGCCTTCTACCCGGGTATCCTCGTACCTGGATAGGATGTTAGTGAGAGTGGCCGACATAGACTTCTTAGAATGTCCAACGTTCCACTGGTTAGGCTACACGGACCACAAACTCGTTTGTGCCCGTGTGGTGTTAGACTTTAGGCCTAGGTTGGCTGGTTATTGGAAGTTCAATCAGTCCTTACTGGACAGGCGGGACTTTCGTGACCAGCTGACAAGACTAGTTCAGCGGGCGTTAATTGGGCGAGTCATTGGGAATAAGTGGTGGGTTAACCTTAAGGACTCCATTAGGTCTTTCGCCACCAGGTATAGCCAACGGCTCAACCTAGATAAGGCTGCGGAGGCAAAGACACATAGTGCTAATTTCGCCCGGGCGGAGGCTGGTGGGGATCCCCTAGAGATAGCCTTAGCCAGGGAGGCCCTGGAACGCTCGACTAGCGGGCGCTACATGGGCCAGGTAATTAGAGCTAAGTTAAGCAAGATGTCTTCCGAAGCTGTGAATATGGGCGCAGAACTGCGCAAGGAAGAAATTCGTCAAGCTGGCGACCGGTACATTCGAGAGGTGCGCGACCCGGAGGGACATCTCCTTAGGTCCACTGACGACATGTGCGAGGCGTTCCGGCAGCATTTCGAACACCGTTTTACCAAGGAGCCTGGTCTCCGTGACGAGGAGTTTCGCAGCTATTTGGCTGACTTTCCCCGGCTCTTGCCGGCTGAAGCGGCTAGCTGCGAAGGGGAGATTACGGAGGACGAAATCTACGCGGCTTTGAAGAAGGTCGGCAGTGGCAAGTCGCCAGGTTTGGATGGTTTGCCCTATGAATTGTACTTGAGGATGTCGCACCTTTTTGTCCCGATCTTGGCTGTCGTGTTCAACCACTGGTTTCGGCAGGGGTCCATCCCCGGTCGGATCACCAGGGGTGTGATCACGCTGTTGAGAAAAGGCAAGAAGGTTGGGAGGGAACTAGATGATTACAGGCCCATAACTCTGCTAAACACAGAGTTAAAGATTTTGGCCAAGATCCTGACGAATCGCTTGCAGCTAGTTGCCGAGTCTCTGTTGGAACCGGATCAGACTTGTTCTGTGAAGGGACGAACAATTCAGAGCAACCTGCACTTGATTCGCACGATCCTAGAGGGTGTAGAAGACGACGATGAGGCCGCGCTGATCAATTTGGATCAGTCCAAGGCATTTGATAGGATTGACCATGGCTACCTGGCTGCTGTCCTGCAGGCCGCCGGATTCGAACCCGACTTCAGCCGCTGGATTAGCCTTCTGTATCGCTCCCCCAAGGCTGTGGTACAGGTGAACGGGAAGCTGTCGGGCGCTTTCGCGCTGTCTAGGTCGGTCCGACAGGGTTGTCCACTGTCTTCTCTCCTTTATGTCCTGGCGTTGGAGCCCTTCCTTCGCCGGCTAAGGGACGAGACGGGCAGTCCGGTCCTGCGTGGAATTGCTGTCCCTGGTGGAGCTCGAGCCAGGGTTTCCGCGTACGCCGATGACGTAACGACCTTTGTGTCCTCCCGCAGGGACATAGAGGCGGTACAGCAGGCGCTTGAACGGTACGAGAAGGTGACAGGGGCCAGAATTAACTGCGACAAGTCATCCGGCTTGCGGTTAGGCGCCTGGAAGGGTGTTTCCCTCCCGGGGCCCTTCAGCTGGACGGACGGGCCGGTCAAAATCCTCGGAGTTTGGTTCGGTCCGGACTTACAGCTGGAGAAAAACTGGTCAGAAGTACTGGCAAAGGTCGGCGCGTCGGTCAAGATTTGGCGTCGACGGGGTCTCTCCGTGAAGGGCTTGGCGGAGGTGTGTAACACATACCTCTTTCCCAGGATCCTTTACCGGCTGTCAGTACTTCCCCTTTGTGACGATCATGAGAAGGCGCTCGAGCGTTTGCTATTCTCCTGTCTGTGGAGAGGACGCAAACACATGGTCGACAAAGGAGTCTGTTGCCTCCGTCCGTGTCATGGGGGTCTGGGAATGCCGCACTTGAGGAGCCACGTGCTCGCTTCGAGTTTGGCATTTCTCAGGCGCGCGTTGGAGGAAGATCGGTTGCTTGCGGGGGTAGTGAGGGACATGTTCCCTTGCCTTACCATCACTCCCCCGACCCTATGGCTGACCGTCAGGCCTTGGGTGCGACCGAAATTCCTGCTCGAATGTCTGGCGGCCTTGCAGGCCATTCCACGGTCCAGTGACCTTTCACAGCCTAGGAAAATCTTCTATCGGGGATTAGTGGAGGGTGCCGTGAAGGATAAGCTGTGGAGTAAGCTCGGCATGTCGAGAGTGGAGTACCGCTCTCATTGGTCCTGGGCGCCAGGTGCGGATTGGCTCAGCAACTCTGAGTTTTCTCTGACCTGGCGATTGGCTCGGAATGGTTTGTCGCTCAATGACAAGCGTTTCGCAATGGGCCTGGCGGATTTGCCAGATTGTGAGCGTTGCAACCTTGGAATTAAGGAGACGTCTGCGCACGCCTTCTTCCATTGTTCGCGCGTTCGCCCGTTGTGGGAGCGTGTCGGCGAGTTGACTGCTCGTATCGCGCCGCGAGAGCTTGTGCTCATTGATCGCGCATACGCTGTGGACAATGTGTCGCCCCCGTACTCTGGAGTGAAGCGGATGGTGTTTCTGTCGCTACTGGCCACGGCTAGAATGGTGATTTGGATGACGCGTCTGGAGGAAGTCTTGCGGGGAGGTCGGCTTTCGGATCAGGATCTAATCCGATATTTTGAGCACCAGCTCAAAATGAAGATTAGAACTGAACGGAAAGCGACTGCACCCGACAGAGTTCAGCGAAAGGTGGGTATATGTAGCGAG
>JBBBDQ010002184.1:0-55000 GCA_037127315.1 Ascarosepion bandense
GGCTTTCTCTTTTCCAATCTTCTGATTTTTTTTTCATCATTTGGAGTAGATAGATTTATCTATCGCCCGGTTCACACTCCACACACGTCTATTGAACATGTTAAGAGGCTCATCCCTTGTTCCCTTTTTAGGATGTGGTTTCCGGCTTTCTCTTTTCCAATCTTCTGACTTTGTTTTTCTTCATTTGGAGTAGATAGATTTATCTATCGCCCGGTTCACACTCCACCCACGTCTATTGAACATGTTAAGAGTCTCATCCCTTGTTCACTGTTTAGGATGTGGTTTCCGGCTTTCTCTTTTCCAATCTTCTGATTTTTTTTCTTCATTTGGAGTAGATAGATTTATCTATCGCCCGGTTCACACTCCACCCACGTCTATTGAACATGCTAAGAGGCTCATCCCTTGTTCCCTTTTTAGGATGTGGTTTCCGGCTTTCTCTTTTCCAATCTTCTGATTTTTTTTTCTTCATTTGGAGTAGATAGATTTATCTATCGCCCGGTTCACACTCCACACACGTCTATTGAACATGTTAAGAGGCTCATCCCTTGTTCCCTTTTTAGGATGTGGTTTCCGGCTTTCTCTTTTCCAATCTTCTGACTTTGTTTTTCTTCATTTGGAGTAGATAGATTTATCTATCGCCCGGTTCACACTCCACCCACGTCTATTGAACATGCTAAGAGGCTCATCCCTTGTTCCCTTTTTAGGATGTGGTTTCCGGCTTTCTCTTTTCCAATCTTCTGATTTTTTTTTCTTCATTTGGAGTAGATAGATTTATCTATCGCCCGGTTCACACCCCACCCACGTCTATTGAACATGTTAAGAGTCTCATCCCTTGTTCACTGTTTAGGATGTGGTTTCCGGTTTTCTCTTTTCCAATCTTCTCACTTTGGTTTTTTTTTCAATTGGAGTAGATTGATCTATCTATCGCCCGGTTCACACTCCACCCACGTCTATTGAACATGTTAAGAGGCTCATCCCTTGTTCCCTTTTTAGGATGTGGTTTCCGGCTTTCTCTTTTCCAATCTTCTGATTTTTTTTTCATCATTTGGAGTAGATAGATTTATCTATCGCCCGGTTCACACTCCACACACGTCTATTGAACATGTTAAGAGGCTCATCCCTTGTTCCCTTTTTAGGATGTGGTTTCCGGCTTTCTCTTTTCCAATCTTCTGACTTTGTTTTTCTTCATTTGGAGTAGATAGATTTATCTATCGCCCGGTTCACACTCCACCCACGTCTATTGAACATGTTAAGAGTCTCATCCCTTGTTCACTGTTTAGGATGTGGTTTCCGGCTTTCTCTTTTCCAATCTTCTGATTTTTTTTCTTCATTTGGAGTAGATAGATTTATCTATCGCCCGGTTCACACTCCACCCACGTCTATTGAACATGCTAAGAGGCTCATCCCTTGTTCCCTTTTTAGGATGTGGTTTCCGGCTTTCTCTTTTCCAATCTTCTGATTTTTTTTTCTTCATTTGGAGTAGATAGATTTATCTATCGCCCGGTTCACACTCCACACACGTCTATTGAACATGTTAAGAGGCTCATCCCTTGTTCCCTTTTTAGGATGTGGTTTCCGGCTTTCTCTTTTCCAATCTTCTGACTTTGTTTTTCTTCATTTGGAGTAGATAGATTTATCTATCGCCCGGTTCACACTCCACCCACGTCTATTGAACATGTTAAGAGTCTCATCCCTTGTTCACTGTTTAGGATGTGGTTTCCGGCTTTCTCTTTTCCAATCTTCTGATTTTTTTTTCTTCATTTGGAGTAGATAGATTTATCTATCGCCCGGTTCACACTCCACCCACGTCTATTGAACATGCTAAGAGGCTCATCCCTTGTTCCCTTTTTAGGATGTGGTTTCCGGCTTTCTCTTTTCCAATCTTATGATTTTTTTTTCTTCATTTGGAGTAGATAGATTTATCTATCGCCCGGTTCACACTCCACCCACGTCTATTGAACATGCTAAGAGGCTCATCCCTTGTTCCCTTTTAAGGATGTGGTTTCCGGCTTTCTCTTTTCCAATCTTCTGATTTTTTTTTCATCATTTGGAGTAGATAGATTTATCTATCGCCCGGTTCACATTCCACACACGTCTATTGAACATGTTAAGAGGCTCATCCCTTGTTCCCTTTTTAGGATGTGGTTTCCGGCTTTCTCTTTTCCAATCTTCTGACTTTGTTTTTCTTCATTTGGAGTAGATAGATTTATCTATCGCCCGGTTCACAATCCACCCACGTCTATTGAACATGTTAAGAGTCTCATCCCTTGTTCACTGTTTAGGATGTGGTTTCCGGCTTTCTCTTTTCCAATCTTCTGATTTTTTTTTCTTCATTTGGAGTAGATAGATTTATCTATCGCCCGGTTCACACTCCACCCACGTCTATTGAACATGCTAAGAGGCTCATCCCTTGTTCCCTTTTTAGGATGTGGTTTCCGGCTTTCTCTTTTCCAATCTTATGATTTTTTTTTCTTCATTTGGAGTAGATAGATTTATCTATCGCCCGGTTCACACTCCACCCACGTCTATTGAACATGCTAAGAGGCTCATCCCTTGTTCCCTTTTTAGGATGTGGTTTCCGGCTTTCTCTTTTCCAATCTTCTGATTTTTTTTTCTTCATTTGGAGTAGATAGATTTATCTATCGCCCGGTTCACACTCCACCCACGTCTATTGAACATGTTAAGAGGCTCATCCCTTGTTCCCTGTTTAGGATGTGGTTTCCAGCTCTCTTTTCCAATCTTCTGATTTTTTTCTTCATTTGGAGTAGATAGATTTATCTATCGCCCGTTCACACCCCACCCACGTCTATTGAACATGTTAAGAGTCTCATCCCTTGTTCACTGTTTAGGATGTGGTTTCCGGCTTTCTCTTTTCCAATCTTCTGATTTTTTTTTCTTCATTTGGAGTAGATAGATTTATCTATCGCCCGGTTCACACTCCACCCACGTCTATTGAACATGCTAAGAGGCTCATCCCTTGTTCCCTTTTTAGGATGTGGTTTCCGGCTTTCTCTTTTCCAATCTTATGATTTTTTTTTCTTCATTTGGAGTAGATAGATTTATCTATCGCCCGGTTCACACTCCACCCACGTCTATTGAACATGCTAAGAGGCTCATCCCTTGTTCCCTTTTTAGGATGTGGTTTCCGGCTTTCTCTTTTCCAATCTTCTGATTTTTTTTTCTTCATTTGGAGTAGATAGATTTATCTATCGCCCGGTTCACACTCCACCCACGTCTATTGAACATGTTAAGAGGCTCATCCCTTGTTCCCTGTTTAGGATGTGGTTTCCGGCTTTCTCTTTTCCAATCTTCTGATTTTTTTTCTTCATTTGGAGTAGATAGATTTATCTATCGCCCGGTTCACACCCCACCCACGTCTATTGAACATGTTAAGAGTCTCATCCCTTGTTCACTGTTTAGGATGTGGTTTCCGGCTTTCTCTTTTCCAATCTTCTGATTTTTTTTTCTTCATTTGGAGTAGATAGATTTATCTATCGCCCGGTTCACACTCCACCCACGTCTATTGAACATGCTAAGAGGCTCATCCCTTGTTCCCTTTTTAGGATGTGGTTTCCGGCTTTCTCTTTTCCAATCTTATGATTTTTTTTTCTTCATTTGGAGTAGATAGATTTATCTATCGCCCGGTTCACACTCCACCCACGTCTATTGAACATGCTAAGAGGCTCATCCCTTGTTCCCTTTTAAGGATGAGGTTTCCGGCTTTCTCTTTTCCAATCTTCTGATTTTTTTTTCTTCATTTGGAGTAGAGAGATTTATCTATCGCCCGGTTCACACTCCACCCACGACTATTGAACATGTTAAGAGTCTCATCCCTTGTTCCCTTTTTAGGATGTGGTTTCCGGCTTTCTCTTTTCCAATCTTCTGATTTTTTTTTCTTCATTTGGAGTAGATAGATTTATCTATCGCCCGGTTCACACTCCACCCACGTCTATTGAACAGGTTAGGAGGCTCATCATTTGTTCCCTTGTTTCCGGCTTTCTCTTTTCCAATCTTTTCACTATTACGTAGCCCCCTGCACATCAGTGGCGGTTTTTAAAAAAATATAAAGTGGATCTCTATTCCGAATAAATAATTAAGTACACGTATATTTCTTATATTCAAATGAAAATAATTTACACAACAATGATCTAACATTGCCTGATGACGTGGTAAAAATCTCAAAGCAAAGAACTTTCCCTGTCGCAATGTATACTGTATTAATTTAAATTAAAAAAAAAACAAATTTAATTATATATATAATGATTGATTGTTCAATTATTTAGTTTTTTTTAAAAATAAAACTAGACCATCGCACATTTGTATTAAAACGTGTTCAATACAATTATATTGTAGAACTTTTGAATATTTTCCATTCGTAAACGAGTTATTACGCGACCTAGGTTTCTACCATGAATGGCGTCTTCAGGCGATTTTCAATTATTGAAAGGCTGCGTAATAACTAATTTACAAATATATATATATATATATATATATATATATATTAGCCTGGCTAGAAGTAATCAAATGTCTGATCGTACTGATGAGCTGTGATACAGCGAAACAGATCTGTATATATATATAACGTAGCGTATAGTAAAAACAGCGAAGCCTTACAACGGTGGCAAAATATGTAGACTGTGGCAAGAAGAAAAGTGAGAGATTATGCTATTCTCATCCCCCCCCCCCAAAAAAAAAAACAAGTATTGAATGAAGAAAGGGAAATTATGACTAAGTGTAACCATACTGAAATGTACCTATTACGTTCATACAACCATGGATAAAAACATTATAATTCCTTGTAATTTTAAAAATTGAGCGTTCAAAAATTGACTGCCACGTGAGCGTTAAAAAAAAAAACAAAAAAAAAACACCGTTACGTATGTGCTCTTGAAAAAAACGGTAAAATCAGTTATTGAAAATCGCCTGAAGACCCCCCCTCATGGTAGAAACCTGGGTCACGTAATAACCCGTTTACAAGTAATATATATATATGTGTGTATGTATGTATTAACCTGCTTTTGCTCATCAGTACGGTTAGTCAACCGATTGCTTTTTACCCAGGATTGAAACCCGACCGAATTGGCGTCAGTCGGCGACTCTACCCCCGGCAGTCTTTTTTAGCGCATATCATATTACGCGCCCAATAACTAGAGTGCTCAAATTTTACCTCTGAGCTACGGGTTCTCGGTTGAAGGAGGTAAACTTTTTAGCGTGTATATCTATCATTATACACGCCCAATAGCTGAAAGTTTTCTAATTCATTGCTGAATGAACGATATATATATATATATATATATATATATATATATATATATATATTGTAACAAAGTTATAGAACTCGTATGTTTTTGCTGTTCATGCATTTACTTTTATAAAGAATGCTCAATACAACGTAGAGCATTATATTGTAATGGTTGTTGCAATGGTTTATAAATTCATAGTATCATATGAATTTATACACTATTGTAAGAACCATTACAATGTATATATATATATATATATATATATATATATTGTCATCCGCAGATAGGTCTGTTTCTCTGTATCACAGCTCATCAGTACGGTTAGACTCCGAATGCTACATAACCCAGGCTCGAAACCCGACTGAATTGGCTCAAATTCATTTTTACTGAATATATATATATATATTAATGTGCATTTGGGAAGCAACCGTTCTTTAAAACATCATTTACTAAATACGGTAGACAGGGAAGATTTATTTTTTTACTAATTTTTTGTTTTTTTGTTTACCATTCTTAGGTTTTTATATTTAGTAGAAGTAATGCTATCTCTCTTTTACGCAAGTTTTCTTAAAAAAATAACGAACTATGGATAAGCTTGTTTTTTATGCGTATGATTTTTCATAGGATGTTATAACATTTTTGTCAGTACATAACTTATATAGAAATTGTCCGAAAGTTTTGTTTATTCAAGAGATTTGTAAAACACCCACGCCGATAATACAAATGAAATAGCATTATTTAAAAGGTCTAAAAATATTGGAAGCATTATTTGATAAAACGAAAACGAAAACACTCAGTAATATCAAATGTGAACACGGCTAAAACGTGCTGACCGTGTTTGAAAAATAAAACATTCTTATAAATCCAGAAATATGTATAAATCATATTCAGTTAAATGTAAAATAACAATCATCTACGACAATGCCTCAAAGAAAAGCCGATATCGCTTGGATAAAGAAATTATCCGAAAAGTTTTATAAAACCTGTTTAATGAAAAGTTTTTTAAACAGAATCGCATAAAAATATATAAAAACTTAATTGCAGCATCATGACTATGAAATATTAACGAAACTATATATATATATGTATATACAAGTTTGACTTTTTGTTCATGTACTTCGTTTGTTTCTTTTTTTGGTTACCCTTATTTTCCCTCCGAGTTTGTTCTCGGTGGGTTGCACAAGACGATTTAAATTATAGATTGATTAATACTAGTTTTTTTTAGAGTTAGTTATTGGTATTGTTGTTGCTATAGTTAATATTATAATATATATATATATATATATATATATATACTGTGCTCACTATATATGACTACTAATATAGTCCGTGATTGTGCGCAAGATAGATAGAGGTGTGGTATCCCGTTCCTTTCTCGAAGGTGATTTATTGAGACACCGCCTCTAGTTAGCTGGTTTGTTGACTCCTTAAGAGTTCTTCAATTCTTTGTGGGTTTAATTTTATTCTACTGGGTTGCTAACAACCCGTAAAAAATATTCTGATGGGAACGAGGTGGGTGGGAGTTAGATAGAAGAATAAATATTAAGTATATACATAGTTTTTTTTTTTTTTTTAATTATTTCACCCCGAGCAAGGCGGAAACGCCACTGATGTGCAGGGGGTTACATAAATGTAAAAAGATTAATTAGAAAAGCGTGAGGAGTACAAACTAGTTAGAAAGGAACAATAGAAAGCTGAGAAAGCAGGTGCGATGACAGATACATAAGTGGAGAGAAAGGGAAGGTTATACAGGGGAGGGGAAGAGAGCTAGAGTCCAGTGGTTAGTAGATGAGTATTGACTTTGCATTTAAACTTCTGGAAGGTTGTAGCCGTCAGGAAAGCAAGAATACGGGAGTGAGTTCCACAGGCGGGAAGTGCGAGAGAAGAAGCTGCAGGAGTAGAATTGTCGTCTGCATTTGGCTAATCTGACTGTGAATGGGTGGGACCCTGTTGCCAGTCTGGTTGCACGAGTAAACACCTGTTGAGGAGGCATCAGTGATTTAAGCTCGTCGGAGCAGAAGTCATGAAAGTATTTATAGAACAGACAAAGGTCGGCCACATTTCGACGATGGGGAAGTGGCTGCAGTCGAGTCGCCAGATCAGTACCTATCACATTACAGACTCTCCATTGGAGCTTGTCAAGAACACTGAGGAGAACGGCAGGGGCAGCTAACCATAAATGGCAGCAGTACTCTATGCACGGACGGATGGTTGAATTATATATATGCAGGATGGATTCAGGTGGAAAAAACATCCTCGATCGCCATAGTGACCCAATCTTCTTAGCAGTAGATTTTTCTATGGATTCAATATAGTGGTTCCATTTGAGGTCTGAGGACAGGGTAAGTCCGAGGAGGCGTAGTGTATTACTCTCAGGGAGAATCATTTGGACCATTAGTAAAAAATAAATTGACTAGTCATGCAGAGAAACATAATGTCAATTCTCTAGAGTAGCATTTCGTTACCAGTAGATGGAAAAGGCTTGAAACTTCACTGACTTGCTTTGGATAACTTATGGAAAGGGGCGGAAGACAAGGCTGTGTCTTTTCACCAGATCTTTTCAACGTGTACAGCGAGAATATTTAGATGTTATGCCAGCATTTGTCATCGGAGACCACAATTTGAACAACATAAGATACGCAGACGATGAAGTGCTGATAGACACAGAAAGGAAACTACAAGACATCCTACAGTCGGTAACTGAAGAGAGTCACAAGAAAGGACTATAAATAAACTGCAAGAAAACCGAATGCATGGTCCTCAGAAAAAAAGGGTAGTCCAAAATGCCAAATACAGGTCGGGGATGTTAGAATCAAGCAGCTACAAAAATTTAAATACCTGGAAAGTGTTCTAACAGAAGACGGAAAGTGCGACACAGAGATCTGACGGCAAGTTAGCATGTCGCAGGACACGTTCCTGAAGCTGAGTAAAGTATTAAGAGACAGGAAACTTTCATTAGAAACAAAGAAGAGAGTACTGGATTGGTATGTGATGTCCGTCCTTCAATATGGCAGTGGATGCTGGACAATATCATCAAAGATGAAGGAAAAACTTGAAAAAATTGAAATGTGGTTCTACAGAAGCATACTGGATATAAAGTGGGGGATCAATTACATATTACAATCAATATATAAACTGACCCCTCTTTTTGTGGTCACAGCTGTTTTTATACATTTATATTCCTGAGATCCAAAAGCACAAGGATGCATTCCAGAAGTTGAGCAAAGTATTAAGAAACAGGACAATTTCGCTAGAAACAAAGAGAGTACTGGATTGCTATGTGATGTCAGTTCTTCAATATGGCAGTGAATGTTGGACAATATCATTAAAGATGAAGGAAAAACTTGAAGCAACTGAAAGGTGGTTCTACAGAAGGATGCTGCGGATATCATGGATCGAGTATGTGAGCAATGATGAGGTTTTGGAAAGAAAGAAAAAGAAATGAAATTAATATTGATCATCAGGAAGAGACATCTAAAGTTTCCTGTGACATTCACTGAGGAAGGAGGGCTTGGAGAACCTGATACTAACAGACCAGATAGAAGGAAAAAGAGACAGAGGAAAGCAGCGGATGACATATTTAAAGGGCCTGAGCAGGTGGATGACAGAATGGGAGTTGAGTGGTGTTACAGAAGAAAGCGTACTAAGAACCACCTGGAATAAGGAGATGTGGAAGGCCATGATCGTCAACGTCCTGAAATGACAAGGCACATAGAAGAAGAATAAGAAGAATATGGTCAGTCCACAAAAAGCGATAGAGAGTGTGGAACATTCCATAACAACCCTATGAGCTCATTTTACCTGAAATTTTTCATTAATAGCTTTTCTTTTTAGGTTCAGGATACAATATCATCAAAAATGAGGACAAAACTGGAAGCGGCCGAAATGTGGTTCTACAAAAGGATGCTACGGATATCGTGAACTGAGCATACAAGCAACGACGAGGTGTTAGAAAGAATGGCAACAAAAAGGAAATTAATACTGAGCATCAGGAAGAGACAACTAAAGTTCCTGGGACACGCAATGAAGAAGGAGAGCCTGGAGAACTTGATACTGACTGGCCAGATAGAAGGAAGGAGAGACAGAGGAAGGCAGCGGATAACATATTTGCAGGGTCTGATCAGGTGGATGACGGAACGGAGGTTGCCAGGAGCAACAGGAGCAAACATACTATGAGCCACAAGGGATAGGGAGACGTGGAGATCCAATGATCGCCTACGTCCTGAAGGGACAGGGCACATAGAAGAAGAAGAAGAATATAATTGCTTTATCTTTTCCCTCTTCACGTCTCACCTGCAGAAAAAATATAAAATTAAAAATTATATGAATTTTAATCCTAAACCAAACTCATTACAATTTCAATTTAAACATTTTAATATTTCCAATTCAAAGATATTACACTAAAAAAGGAAGCTGGGGAGATATAAAAATCGCTATTCTAAGAAGTGGCTAAAAAGGAAGCTGGGGAGATATATAAATCGCTATTTTAAAAATTGGCTAAAAAAGGAAGCTGGGGAGATATATAAATCGATATTTTAAAAATTGGCTAAAAAAGGAAAGCTGGGGAGATATATAAATCGATATTTTAAAAATTGGCTAAAAAAGGAAGCTGGGGAGATATATAAATCGCTATTTTAAAAATTGGCTAAAAAAGGAAGCTGGGGAGATATATAAATCGCTATTCTAAGAAGGGGTATGACGTCTAAAGACGAACAATAAGAAGTCATATTGATAATCTCCCACGCAAGATAATGTGACTTTTCGATAATCTTAATGGTTTTGACTTTTTAAGGATTTGATTTCACAGACAAAATAAGAAATTAGAAGCCAGTTTATTCTTATGACGACAGAATTTAAAATGAACACATAACAGAGGAGAAAATAATTATTAAAAAAATTTTTTTTTCGTCTTGGAATTAATAAGATTATTTGCATCTCATCAAAGATGAAAAGCAAGGGAATCCTTACAAATGGTCTGTGAGATCGGTTTGACAATTCTTGGCCTGAAAACCATTTAGATAGGTATGTGTGAATGTGCGAACGTTTCTTTTTCTGCCAACATTGCAGTTAACAAAAAATTATATTGTTAGTGTCAACATATTTTATTATTAATTCTCTGTAGCATTTAAAGACACGCACACACAATCCTGGGTGTGAAGATAAACTATATCTGGCAGCAACGAATTTGATCGGAAGATTAAACGTTTTGAGGAGTGGAGAATCACCTCTTACTTGCTGCTGTTCATAAGTTCGACCCTGACACTGGCGGTGGGCAAATAGTTAACCCCTAAGAAAAAATATAAAAATTTTATATTAAGATTGCCAGCAATACATATTTATAGTAACATGACTAACCATATTTTACAGAAAATTATAGAAAATATTTTTATCTGTTGTTGAACGTATGCAATTTTTTTTTCAAAATATTTAAATTTCGGAACTGAATAACACATAGATGTTGATGTGCCGCTAAAATCAACGTAACGACAAGCATGTAATAAATTTGATGACATTCATCCTACAATTTCTTAAAGCAATCAGCCTATATTCTAAAGTATAATTTCAACAATTCAATAAGCGAATAAAGAGTGGTTAGGGGGTTACATAGGGAAAGTGATGAGAAAGAGTGGTTAGGGGGTTACATAGGGGAAAGTGATGAGAAGGAGTAGGTTAGAGGGGTTACATAGGGGAAAGTGATGAGAAAGAGTGGTTAGGGGGTTACAGAGGGGAAGTGATGAGAAAGAGTGGTTAGGGGTTACATAGGGGAAAGTGATGAGAAAGAGTGGTTAGGGGGTTTACAGAGGGGAAAGTGATGAGAAGGAGTGGTTAGGGGGTTACATAGGGGAAAGTGATGAGAAAGAGTGGTTAGGGGGTTACATAGGGGAAAGTGATGAGAAAGAGTGGTTAGGGGGGTACATAGGGGAAAGTGATGAGAAAGAGTGGTTAGGGGGTTACACAGGGGAAAGTGATAAGAAAGAGTGGTTAGGGGGTTACATAGGGAAACTGATGAGAAAGAGTGGTTAGGGGGCTACATAGGGGAAAGTGATGAGAAAGAGTGGTTAGGGGGCTACATAGGGAAACTGATGAGAAAGAGTGGTTAGTTACATAGGGGGAAACTGATGAGAAAGAGTGGTTAGGGGGCTACATAGGGGAAAGTGATGAGAAAGAGTGGTTAGGGGGTTACATAGGAAAAAGTGAAGAGAAAGAGTGGTTAGGGGGTTACATAGGGAAAAGTGATGAGAAAGAGTGGTTAGGGGTTACATAGGGGAAAGTGATGAGAAAGAGTGGTTAGGGGGTTACATAGGAGGAAATGAAGAGAAAGAGTGGTTAGGGGGTTGGTTATAGAGGAAAGTGATGAGAAAGAGTGGTTAGGGTTACATAGGGGGAAAGTGATGAGAAAGAGTGGTTAGGGGGTTACATAGGGTGCAGAAAATGAAGAGAAAGAGTGGTTAGGGGTTACATAGGGGAAAGTGATGAGAAAGAGTGGTTAGGGGGTTACATAGAAGTGATGAGAAAGAGTGGTTAGGGGGTTACATAGGAAAAGAAGAGAAAGAGTGGTTAGGGGGTTACATAGGAAAAAGTGAAGAGAAAGAGTGGTTAGGGTTACATAGGAAAGTGATGAGAAAGAGTGGTTAGGGGTGGTTACATAGGGGAAAAAGTGAAGAGAAAGAGTGGTTAGGGGGTTACATAGGGAAAGTAAGAGAAAGAGTGGTTAGGGGGTTACATAGGAAAAAGTGAAGAAAGAAAGAGTGGTTAGGGGGTTAGCATAGGAAAAAGTAAAGAGAAAGAGTGGTTACGGGGTTACATAGGGGAAGTGATGAGAAGAGTGGTTAGGGGGTTACAGAGTAGGGGAAAGTGATGAGAAAGAGTGGTTAGAGGGTTACATAGTGGAAAGTGATGAGAAAGAGTGGTTAGGGGGTTACATAGGAAAAAGTGAAGAGAAAGAGTGGTTAGGAGGTTACATAGGAAAAAGTGAAGAGAAAGAGTGGTTAGGGGTTACATAGGGGAAAGTGATGAGAAAGAGTGGTTAGGGGTTACATAGGAAAAAGTGAAGAGAAAGAGTGTTTAGGGGTTACATAGGTAAAAGTGAAGAGAAAGAGTGGTTAGGGGGTTACATAGGAAAAAGTGAAGAGAAAGAGTGGTTAGGGGGTTACATAGGGGAAAGTGATGAGAAAGAGTGGTTAGGGGGTTACATAGGAAAAAGTGAAGAGAAAGAGTGGTTAGGGGGTTACATAGGAAAAAGTGAAGAGAAAGAGTGGTTAGGGGGTTACATAGGAAAAAGTGAAGAGAAAGAGTGGTTAAGGGGTTACATAGGGGAAAGTGATGAGAAAGAGTGGTTAGGGGGTTACATAGGAAAAAGTGAAGAGAAAGAGTGGTTAGGGGGTTACATAGGAAAAAGTGAAGAGAAAGAGTGGTTAGGGGGTTACATAGGGGAAAGTGATGAGAAAGAGTGGTTAGGGGGTTACATAGGAAAAAGTGAAGAGAAAGAGTGGTTATCCGCCCGTGTATTGAATACTGTTGCCATATCTGGTTGGGTGCCCCTGTTATCCACTTCGGGATTCTTGAGAAAATCCAACGGAGAATCTCTAATGTAATCGATTTGGCAGCTTGACAGCAGTCGCTCTCTCACCGGCGTGACGTGTGTTCCCTGTGCCTTCTTCCTACAAATACTTTCACGGCTTCTGCTCCAGTGAAATTACCTCATTGGTGTCCTGTATACAAGAGCTACTAGACTAGAAACTATGTCCCATCTTTTACAGTGAAACCGATAAAATGTAACCGCAATTTTTACTCTAATAGCTTCTTTTCTCGCACTTCCCGCTTGTGGAATTCAATTCTATATACGTGCTTCCCTGACAGCTGTAATATCCAAGAATTTAAATGTAGCGTCAATAGACATCTCCTATCTCACTAACTCGCAACCATTCTCTCGAGCTCTTTTTTTCCATCCACTCCGCCCACATTACACCGGTATTTTCATCCGTCTATTACCCTTCCTCCTGAGATTTCACTCTTTCTCATCACTTTCCCCTATGTAACCCCCTGCGCAACAGTGGCAGTAAAATGCCTTGCTTGGGGTGAAATGATTAAAAGAATATGTAATAAAATAATTTCTGGCCATAAGTGTCTGGTCAGGACACGGGAGGACATATGAATGCAACGTAAATCCAATAATATACTGCAGCCCGATATGGTTTTTTATGTGTCTACTAGCAGTATAGCCAGGCGTTGCTCGGGTGTAATGAAAACTTTAAAACTAATCTATGGTCCTGGAGCTCAGACTCTTTGGACGTTGGCACGAAAGACTAAAAATCAATAGCTGTTTCCAGTTAAAGCGAAACTGTAGACTGAAAGAAAAATAAATGGATGTCAGTCAAATTTTGATTTCCTTGTATCTATATCAAACAAGTTTATTTTCTCATAAACTGAAATTTGAAGGCTAAATAAGTCCCCTGAGTAAATGGTATCATGGCTGAGACTAAGAACTACAATTATACCTACTTAGAGCCAAACCTGAAGCAAAAGCTAAAATAAAAGGGCTGAAAAAATACAGACATACAGGTAGATAAACAGACACACACACAAACATCTTGCTTTTATATTTCTAAAATCGATAATATATATATATTATCGATTTTCTAAACTATTGTAAGAACTGCAACCTTGAAACATCTGAATATCGTTTCTTTTTTGTATGAGTGTATCCAATTTGATAAAAATCGAACCACTCTTTCTGTAACCCGATTTTTTCGATTACCGATTTTCGATATTTATCGGGGGTACCTCGACACAAAACCTAACTAAGAACACTCGCAGACGCTTATAGTACAACTGTGTAAATTTTCAAGAAAATCGGTTCAGCCATTTCGGAGTCTATAGGTAACGAACACACACAGACACAGACACAGACGAACACACACACACACATACACACAGACAAAGTTCCATTTATAAATAAGTTTAGATGAAATAAGTTTTGGATAAAAGTCTACCAAAAAAACAAACATACATTTTATACAGCGTTATATTTTCTCAAGCCAAACAGCGACATGTGTAAATAGAAAATATACTATAGCAATTTCAATTAAAGATATAAAGTTTCTGATAAAAATATTGTCTCCTTGACTTCACACACTCGCTTTGGATGAGTCACACTGTCGATGGTCGGTCGACATTAAAGAAAGGCGTCGGCGTTAAATAAATGTTGCGTCAGACATTTGGGCCTTTGGGGAAAAAATTGTTAAATTGTTGGGGTCGCGAGTTGCTAACCCGAAACTGATATTTTGACAGGATGACGGACGTATTTTAGTATCACCTCTGTTTATTGTAAATGATGAACACACGGGCGTGCTCAGACGCACACAAACCAGCACACTGACACGCACAAGGACTCACATACGCACACGCACACTTGAATAATCTGGCGTACATCCACGTGCAGATATACGTGCGTGTACACACACGCAAATACTCATACATACACACCAACGCCCGCGCACACATATAGACTCTATCACACAGACGTACATGAATAGAAACACACGGCGAAACCTTTACAAAGTTACACACAATCTCACACCCGTAAACATACACTGAGACGCACAATACAAATGTGTATACTCACTCTCACAAACACACCCTTATGCACTCACCCTCATCCAACACATTCAAACTAACATGCGTGTTTTTGTGTGTGTATATATATATATATACAATCATACAGTTTAAGTCACTCGTTTAAAGATATATATATACACACACGCAAAAAATTAAAAAATACTCCGCATATATATAGATATGAATAGACACAGGCACTGGACGAGGTTGATCAATAGAACCGAAACCTGACTCAGTCAATATATTATTTTTTAATATAAAATTTCGACAGTTTAATAATCGAATAAGATTATATTTGAGAAATAATTCTCAAGAATAAATGATTTTATCGTGGTGTTATTGACCCCCGGTTATTGACCCCCGGTTATGTAAATATATAAACAAAACAACGAGGACAATACGAGGTGTGGTTTGAAATTTAGTAATCTGGTTGTGATAGATCAGTTTTTTCTTTCTTAAACTTTTACAATCGCTTTTAATCCTTTCGCTGAAAGCAAGGCGGGAAACACATCTAATGCGTAGCGAAAGAAAAAGGCTGAGACAGGGTTGTCGGGGGTGAAGACGAAATGAAAAATGGATCGGATTCAAGGCGATAGAAAATTGCCATTGACGCTGCATTAAAGTTTTTGGAGATCGTAGGCTATCAAGAAAGAAAATAGAATTGAGTCCTATACTCAAGATCCGCCCAAATCCATCTTGCAGATATAAAAATCAACCATCCGTCCGTGCATGGAATACTGTTGTCATATCTGGTCAGATACAAGGGAATCTGTCGTATACGACGACCCCAACTGCCATCAAAATACCGGTCGCATACGACAGGTGGTCGCTCACTAAAGGCTCATACTACTATGAAGGTTGGGTCACTGTGTCGGACCAGGAAGTTTTTTTTCCGACTGAATCCATCTTGCACATATACAAATCAACAATCCGTTCGTGCATGGAATACTGTTGTCATATCTGGTCAGATACTAGGGAATCTGTCGTAGTCGACCACCCCAACTACCATCAAAAGCCGGTTGCATACGACATGTGGTCGCTCACTAAAGGCTCGTACTGCTAGGAAGTTTGGGTCACTGTGTCGGGCCAGGAAGTTTTTTTTTTCCGCCTTAATCCATCGTGCACATATACAAATCAACCATCCGTTCGTGCATGGAATACTGTTGTCATATCTGGTCAGGTGCTCCTGCTGTTCGTCTGAGTGTTCTCGACAGGCTCCAATCTAACATGTGATTGGTCCCGACCTGGCAGTTCGACTCGGCGGGATGTGGCTTCCCTCGGCCTCTTCTATAAATATTTTCATGGCTTCTGCTCTGATTAACTAAGGTCATTGCTGCTTTCTCCACAAGAATTGACTAGGGCCAACTAGACTGGCAACAAGGTCCCACCCTTTTACATTTAGATCAACCAAATGCAGGCGATAATTCTACTCCATCAGTTTCTTTTCTTGCACTTCCCGCCTGTGAAACACTCTTCGGAATACTTGCTTTCCTGGCAACTACAACCTCCAAGAATTTAAATGCAATGTCAATTCCCATCTTTTATCCACTTCACTCCTGTCCTTTCTACATCACTCCGTGTTTCTTGTTGTTTTCCTTTCTCCCTACCTTCACAACTGTCTTCACGTAGTTTTGTTTGACCGTTCACATGGCAAAGGATTTATGAACGCGCATTGTTTAAATTCAAACGAATTATGACCAGGGATGAAAACGTCATAATTCGTCTGAATTTAAACAATGCACGTTCATAAATTCTCTGCCACGTGAACGTTCAAATAAATCACCGTTACAAGTCAGTCAGTTAAGTGCCATACGTGATACACGCTTGGGCGATCATGTCTCGAAAGAGACATGACTGACTGGGCAGAAGATTATCCTGCAGTAGGTTGCCATTGCTTTCTGCGGTAGACTGGTTGCCAGCCAAGGCTATAGAACCCAATCTGTCCCGTTATTTAACCCATAACTAGAAGGAAGAAACGGATTAATACCTTTCCCAAGGGTATTTGCGCGTAAGTGAATGCAATGAATTCAACTGGAATTCGAACTCGGCTCTCCGATTTCTTGTTCCGAGCCGATAACCACTGGAGCGTTCTTAAAAGGAAAAGCTCATGGTAGAAACCAAGGTAGCGAAATAACACGTTTAAAAATGAAATATATATATATATATATATATATATATATATATATATATATATATAGTATTTACGCTCTCACACCCTGATTGAGCACTCTGGAAGAATGGGAGACTTTTAAAAACAGTAGCTACTCTGGCATATACGCATCGCTCATTCAGCAAAGAATTAAAGTGCTCTGGCTATTGGGCGTGTATAATGATAACACACACGCTAAAAAGACCGCCTACTCGGCGGTAGAATCGCCGTCTAACGTAAATGTGGTCGGATGAGCTGCGAAACAGATCTGTCTGCGGATGACTATATATATATGTTAATATTTTTCTTATTTTAGTTTATAATAAAAGCATAATTACTGCAACACAAGTGCTGCTGTAATTTGGTAATCTCTTATTAGAACCACGACAAGCAGTTTGTATTATTAGTTTGTCATATTTCTAATATGTATATATACTAGCAGTATAGCACGGCGTTGCTCGGGTGTAATGAAAGCTTTAAAACTAATCCATGGTCCTGGAGCTCAGAGTCAGCCTAAAGAATATTTGTGTGAAGTTTGGTGAGAATCGGATAAAAATTGTGGATTTGTATAAAGGACATACAGACAGATAAACAGACACACACACACACACACACACACAAACATCTTGCCTTTTATATGTATATATTATCGATTTTCTGCACTATTGTAAGAACTGAAACCTTGAAACTTCTGAATATTGTTTCTTATGTCTTTGTCTATGAGTTTATGAAATTTGATTAAAATCTGACCACTCCTTCTATAACCCGATTTTATCGATATTTATCGGGGGTACTTCAACACAAAACCCAACTAAGAACACTCGCAGACGCTTATAGTACAACTGTGTAAATTTTCAAGAAAATCAGTTCAGCCGTTTCGCAGTCTATAGGTAACGGACACACACACCCACACACAGACAAATTTCCATTTATAAATAAATTTATTTATATATATATAGTGAGAGAGAGAGAGAGAGAGAGAGAGAGAGAGAGAGAGAGAGAGAGAGAGAGAGAGAGAGAGAGACGCAAACAGAAAGAATAACGACGAGGACAATGAGTAAATTGTCAAAAATATTTTGCACATGCGCGTTGTTTTTTTTCTCAACCAGAACCGATTCATTAGACACTGGCTGCAAATAAATAAATAAATAAATAAAGAGTACTATGATGCAATTTATACCGCCTGAAATATGGAAACGCCATGCTGCACTTTTTGGCATTTTAACCGTAATCTCCTACACGAACAGCTGACATTCCCACATGAAAGAACAATAATTGATTTCACAGGGTATTTTGCAGTAATCGACGAGATAATCCACATCGGCCAATCTATGGGCACCTGATGATGCCCAGAGGGTACTTAGTCGAAACGTTGTATATATTATAAGACCTAAATCAACCAAGATGAGAACAAAGGTGCGAAATAATTCCAAGATTATTGAACAATTTACTGTTGAAAAAGAAGCGGTTTATTATCCATTGCTTCCTGTTTAACCCTGTAGGGCCATTCGTATCATATTTGAAACAGTATTTCCCTATAAGGAAACATTTGGTATTTCCCTATAAGGAAACATTTGGTATTTCTCTATAAGGAAACATTTGGTATTCATTGACTGAGCAGTCAGTACTGATTTCATTTGAAATTTATAAAATATTTCTCTTAAAAAATTTTTCACGAAAATATTTCTTTCAAGGCTTGTTTTCATACTGTATAAAATATGATACGAATGGCCCTAGAGGGTTAATCTCAATCTATCTATCTATCTATCTATCTATCTATCTATCTATCTATCTATCTATCTATTAGCCCTCTAGGGACATTCGTATCATATTTGATACAGTATTTCCCTATAAGGAAACATTTGGTATTTCCCTATAAGGAAACATTTGGTATTCATTGACTGAGCAGTCAGTACTGCTTTCATTTGAAATTTATAAAATATTTCTCTTAAAAAATTTTTCAGGAAAATATTTCTTTCAAGGCTTGTTTTCATACTGTATAAAATATGATACGAATGGCCCTAGAGGGTTAATCTCAGTCTGTTTATCTATCTATCTATCTATCTATCTATCTATCTATCTATCTATCTATCTATTAACCCTCTAGGGCCATTCGTATCATATTTGATACAGTATTTCCCTATAAGGAAACATTTGGTATTTCCCTATAAGGAAACATTTGGTATTCATTGACTGAGCAGTCAGTACTGCTTTCATTTGAAATTTATAAAATATTTCTCTTAAAAAATTTTTCACGAAAATATTTCTTTCAAGGCTTGTTTTCATACTGTATCAAATATGATACGAATGGCCCTAGAGGGTTAAAATTGAATTTTCGATTCCTGCTATTTCAAATATAAACATCTTATATCTCCGCCAGAACTCTGATTCCGGGTTCTGATGATAAACTATATCCAGCAGAAAAGAATATAATCGGCATGTTTGAAAAGCGTGGAACAAAAATTTAAAGGTTGTTGTTCACCCTGATTCCGGTGTGGTAGCACCTGTTAGGGTCATAACTATGGGAAAATTGTTAACCTCTACAAAATGGACGTGAACCGAGTATGAAAATATAAAAATTGATTATCATTGTAAAAATATCCGCAATACACCTTGAAAAAATTATTACAAGAAATACATTTTTGGAAAAAATCTGCTTAATATAGATTTATTGATATGAAACTATAATGAAAATTTTATCATTTAAGTTGGTATGCCATAAAACAAAATAAATTGGAATAAAAGAAACGGACCCATCTGAACTTATCATCTTCTCCAAAAGAGGGAAAGAGTTTCACAAATGAAAATTCGAAACATTTCCAAGATTATTGAAAATTGCTCATCTCAGTAATAAATACATATTATGACAAGTGGCACGGACCTGCTAACATAACCCAGTTGTCAGAATGTAAAAAGCTCCAAAAATACGCTCCTTATTTCTTTCAAGACAGTGGCGTAATGGATATTGTTGTAGGTATGATAGTATTATCTAGTGGTCATAAGGTCGATCCTTGGATTTGGTAGTGAGAGTATCAAATTCTAACAGTAATTGATTTCATAGGATATTTCGCAATAATCAACGAGATAATCCATATCCTCCAATCTATGGACACCTGACGATGACCAGAGTGTTCTTGGTCGAAACGTTGTGTCTATTATAACACTTATACCAACCAAGATGAGAACAAAAGTTCGAAATAATTCCAAGATTATTAAAGTTTCACCTATCGCCCAGTTCACAATCTTCCGCAATCTTTTAAACAGGAATCTAGGTTTATTCCGTTTTTTCTTTCCTTTGTTGTTTCTGACTGGGTCTCTGGTTGTATTTAAAGTTTACTAAAACACTATACATCTAATGTCTGCTTGAACTCGGAAATGTAATTTAATTCTAATTTTTCTTTCTGCTCAGTGGGAGTAGTTATATTCGCCTGTGGCCCGGTTTAGACTCCTCCTCGCTCTTTTGAAAAGAATAGAGGTCAAGTATTCCTTGTTCCCTTTTTCGGACTGGGTTTTCGTTTCCTTATAAAACATATATATTTTCTTTTATTTTCAATATTTTTCAAAATCAGTGTAGCCCGGCGTTGCTCGGGTGTAACGAAAGTTTTAAAACTAATCCATGGTCCTGGAGCTCAGACTCAGCCTAAAGGGTATTTGAAATAATAAAATAATTGCGACAATTTACCAATCGCACCTAGTATATAAATCAAGATGGGCAATTTAATAAAAAAAAAAATACTAACAAGTCTATAATAAACTAGCAGTGTAGCCCGGCGTTGCTCGGGTGTAATGAAAGTTGAGTGGTGTTACAGGAGAAAGCATGCTAAGAGCCACCAGAGATAGGGAGACGTGGAAAGCTATGATCGCCTACGTCCTGAAAAGATGAGGCATGTAGAAGACGAAGAAGTCTAGATTTGGAGGAAAAACATGCAGGTCTTTCAGCCACTGAAATATTTTTAAATTAATGATCAAAATTTATTGATGGTTCATTTTATGTCTTTGTTCAGAATGTATACGATTTTTGTTTGTCCAAAACTGATGTATGAAAAACTGATTTAGTATCCGTATCAAAATCATTTCCATAAAATTATCTATCTAGTCTGAAAGATTTTCTTTTTAAGATTTTTTAAGATAATTTTACTCCAAGCAAGGCGGTACCGCCAATGATGTGCAAGGGGCTATATAAGATATTTAAAGTTTTAACCAGGAAGCGATTGAAGGCAAAGACGAACAAGCTACAGGGGGCGAAAGAGAAAGGGTAAGAGAAGGATGTGAACAAATGAATGAATACAGTTACGAAAAGAGAAAGAAAAAAAGATAGATGGGGAGATGTAGAGAGGGCTGGAGTTATGTGGATAAGAGATGGGAATTGACTTTGCATTTAAATTCTTGGAGGTTGTAACCGCCAGGAAATGATAAAATATGAAAGAGAGTTCCACAGTCGGGAATCGCGTGAAAAAGAAAACGATGGAGTAGAAACAAGAAACCAAAATCGAAAATGTATTCAGAAAAACAGTCTTAGCACATGGCTTCTGCTCTGACGAACTTAGGTCACTTGTGCCTCTTCCACAGACTGGCATCAAGGTCCCACATTTTTACAGTTAAATCTACCAAGTGCAGGCGACAATTCTACTGCATCAGCTACTGGAGCCAATGATCCCTTGTCTTTTCATTTGTTTCTTAACAGGAGATGGCAAGTGCGACACAGAGATCCGAAGGCGAATTGGCATGGCGAATGAATCATTCCAGAAGTTGAGTAAGGTATGAAGAAATAGGAGAATTTCACTAGAAACAAGGAAGAGAGTACTGGATTGCTATGTGAGGTCAGTTGCATGCCTGTTCTTGGACAGAGATACAACGGAACTGCACTCTGCCCGAGAACAGAGACGAAACTGAGGGATGATGATCCCCACTAATCAAAAAATAGCAGGTATGTAGAAATTTCTAAAAGGTGCAACCCAAAAATGCCAAATACAGGTGGGGGATACCAGAATCAAGCAAGTACAAAAATGTAAATACCTAGGAAGTGTTGTAACAGGAGATGGAAAGTGCGACACAGAGATCCGAAGGTGAATTGGCATGGCAAAGGACGCGTTCCAGAAGCTGAGTAAAGTACTAACACACAGAAAAAAAATTTTTTAATCGTTTCACCCCGAGCAAGGCGGAAATACCACTGATGAGCAGGGGGCTACATAAGTGTAAAAAGATCAGTTAGAAGAGAGTGAAGAGGAAGACAAACCAGTTAGAAAGGAACAATAGAAAGCTGAGAATGCAGGTGTGATGACAGTTTCAAAGGTGGAGAGAAAGGAAAGGATATATGGGGTGGGGGAAGAGCTAGAGTCAACTGGTTAATAGATGAGTATTGACATTGCATTTAAATTCCTGGAGGTTGTAGCCGTCAGGAAAGCAAGAATAGGTTCACTAGAAACAAAGAAAAGAGTGCTGGGTTGCTATGTGATGTCAGTTCTTCAATACGGCAGTGAATGCTGGACAATATCATCGAAAATGAGGACAAAACTTGAAGCAGCGGAAATGTAGTTCTACAGAAGGATGCTGTGGATATCGTGGACTGAGCATGCAAGCAATGATGAGGTGTTGGAAAAGAATGGAAACAAAAAGGAAATTAATACTGAGCATCAGGAAGAGACAAGTGAAGTTCCTAGAACACGCAATGAGGAAGAAGAGCTTGGAGAACCTGATACTGACTGGTCCAGATTGAAGGAAAGAGAGACAAAGGAAGGCAGCGGATAACTTATTTGCAGGGCCTGATCAGGTGGATGACGGAACGGGGGTTGCGAGGTGTAATCGGAGCAAACATACTAAGAGCCGCAAGGGATAGGGAGACGTGGAGAACCATGATCGCCTACGTCCTGAAGGGACAGGGCACATAGAAGAATATATATGCCAGCTCTTTATAAGAAATTATAATGTGGATATAAAGTGGGGGATCAAATCTATATTATAATCATTATATAAATTGATCCCATATTTTGTGGCCATGCTAGTTTCTATACATTTATATTCTATATTTATGGTCTTGAGCTAGTGGATGGCAGAACGGGGTTTGGGTGGTGTAACAGGAGAACGCGTGCTAAGAGCTGCAAGGGATAGGGAGACGTGGAGAACCATGATCGCCTACGTCCTGAAGGGACAGGGCATATAGAAGAAGAAGAAGAATGTTCGTGCACTGAATACTGTTGCCATATCTGATCAAGTGATCCTGGTATTCATCTGGAGGTCCTCTATATAATCCAAAAACTATCTAGAATATATTCTGTCCCGACATGCTATCTTGGATTTACTCACTTTCGCAATGTCTTTCCTCTAATATTTTCATGTCAATTGCTCTGACAATTTTTTTTTTGCTTCTTAATCCGACCACATGAATTTAAGCGTTCCACTAGACTGAGGTGCAATTGATATCGGCTCTTGGTGAGAAATCGGAGAGCCGAGTTCGAATTCCAGTTGAATTCGTTAGATTTAATTATGTTCAAATACTCTTGTATAAACTATTAATCCATTTTTTCACCCTCCAGATATGGGTTCAAAAACAGAAAAGATTAAGTTTTATAGCTTTGGTTTTCAATCAGTCTACTGCAGAAAGAAAGAGGCAACCTACTCCTAAAATTACTCTGCCTAGTCAGTCATGGATCGAAAATGATTGACTAGATGGGCAGCTAAGCCCGAACTTTTACCGTTGAAGTAATTAAATGTAACCGTCACTAGTCCAAGAGTTTCTTTCATCAGTTTCTCTCTATGTCCGTTTACTTGACTCGCTAATAGCTACACTCTCAAAAAATTTAAATGTAAAGTCAGTTATCTTCTATAATTTCTTCAATAATTTCTTCAATACCCATTGTAGCTATCTTTAATAATCTCTTCAATAATTTCTTCAATACCCATTGTAGCTATCTTCAATAATTTCTTCAATACCCATTGTAGCTATCTTTAATAATCTCTTCAACAATTTCTTCAATACCCATTGTAGCTATCTTCAATAATTTCTTCAATACCCATTGTAGCTATCTTCAATAATTTCTTCAATAATTTCTTCAATACCCATTGTAGCTATCTTCAATAATTTCTTCAATACCCATTGTAGCTATCTTTAATAATCTCTTCAACAATTTCTTCAATACCCATTGTAGCTATCTTCAATAATTTCTTCAATACCCATTGTAGTTATCTTTAATAATCTCTTCAACAATTTCTTCAATACCCATTGTAGCTATCTTCAATAATTTCTTCAATACCCATTGTAGCTATCTTTAATAATCTCTTCAACAATTTCTTCAATACCCATTGTAGCTATCTTCAACAATTTCTTCAATACCCATTGTAGCTATCTTCAACAATTTCTTCAATACCCATTGTAGCTATCTTCAATAATTTCTTCAATACCCATTGTAGCTATCTTTAATAATCTCTTCAACAATTTCTTCAATACCCATTGTAGCTATCTTCAATAATTTCTTCAATACCCATTGTAGCTATCTTTAATAATCTCTTCAACAATTTCTTCAATACCCATTGTAGTTATCTTCAATAATTTCTTCAATAATTTCTTCAATACCCGTTGTAGTTATCTTCTATAATTTCTTCAATAATCTCTTCAATACCCATTGTACCCAGTTATTTCGTTCGCTGTAACTACATCCTCACTAGTGGAAGTCCCACCTTGCTGGGGGTGAAATGATTAAAGAATACTGTTCTGATGTTAAAATAATTATATGCACTTGTAGTCATTTACAAAGTTTTAAATAAGAAGTCGCTAACTTTTAACCGCTGACAATGGTAAAATTTCTATATTGGAAAATATAAAATAGGAAAAAATAGAATCCGTTCAGACTCTTATATTAAGAGAGGTCATTGAATATAGACCAAAATGGCTTAATCGAATTATCGTGTGCTATGAGACGAACACTTGTAAGTTTGTGAATTTTGTCCAAGTTCAGTTGAAATTAAGCAGGAAGCCCGATAAATACACGTATCACGCCATTGAAGTAAAGCAGTTATTGTTCATAAAGGTAACAGTCATATAGATTATAACTGTATAAGTCTATAGAAGTGCTTGAGAAAAATATCAGAAGGAACGAAATTTTTTTCATTCCATATCACTTCATGGTTAAGTCAAGTACGGTTCTCCACATTTTCTTTTTTTCTTTCATCTGTGCATTTTCATGATTTCCCGGGAGACATATTTAACCTCCATGGCAAGTGCTAGATATGAAAATTATCTGCAGCCGGCAGCAATACCTCCGATCGAGAGATTAGAAGTTTAGAGAAGTCTGGAACTTAATTGCTCTTCATAGGCCCACCCTGGATGGATAGGAGATAGCAATTGACGTTGCATTTAATTTTTGGAGGTTATAGCTGTCAGGGAAGCAAGTAAACAGACACAGGGAAGAAGCGCTATAAAAAAATCTTGGAGTAGAAATGGCTAGTATATTTAACTATTTCAAGAGTAAACAAGTGGGACCTAAATGCCAATCTAGTGAATCACATCAGTGTCATTACAGATTAATGTCTCTTTCGATCCATGAATGAGGTGTCAGAAAATTTGCCCTCAGTAGGTTGCCATTACTTTAATAGAACTCAATCGGTTCTCTTATTTGACTCACAGCGAGGGGGAGAAAAGATGTATTATATTATTACGTCGTAATAAGTGGGGGATCAGTTTATTACTTCATAACAATAGAAAACCGATCTCCCATTTATGACCAGTACAAGCCTTAATCATGATTCCAACTATTATATTCAGTCTGTCAGTTAGGTGCCATACATACTTGGGCGATCATGTCTCTTTTGAGACATGCCTGACTGGGCAGAAGGTTATCCCGCAGTAGGCTGCCATTACTTTCTTCTGGTTGCCATCCAAGGCTATAGAACCCAATCTGTCCTGTTATTTGACTCATAGCTAAAGAGAGAAGAGATGTATTATATTATTGCGTAGTAATTAGTGGGGTATCAGTTTCTTACTTCATAACAATTGAAAACCGATCCCCCACTTTATCACAAGTAGCAGCCTTAATCATGATTCCAACTATTATATTCAGTCAGTTAGTTAAGTGCCATAAGTGATACACGCTTTGGGTGATCATGTCCCGAAAGAGACATGACTGACTAAGTAGAAGTTTATGCCTCAGTAGGTTGCCATTGCTTTCTGCGGTAGACTGGTTGACAGCCAAGGCTATAGAACCCAGCCTATTCTATTATTTAACCCATAACTGGAGGGTAGAGACGGATTAATATCTTTCCTAAGGATATTTTGCGTAAGTGAATGCAAGGGATTCAACTGGTATTCGAACTCGGCCTTATGATTTGTTGTTCCGAGTCGATATCCACTGCACCAAAACACACATGCCTCACCACAACGCACATCCGGCGCACATCTAACGGACGGGGTTTGGGAGAGATAAGACGAGGAAAAATGTTGAGAACGACAAGAGACAGGGGCAAGTGGAAGTCCATGATCGCCTACGTCCTGACAGCACAAAAAGTAGTCATCATCTTGATGACAAAAATGTCCCTTCTAGATACATGTGATTCCTGCTTCAGCCATTCTTGCCGTAGTCTCTTAATTAATGTATTTATTTCTTACTTCGGGATTTTGTAGCGCCGATCTATAAGATTTGAGGAAGTATAGACTAATTTAAGACCTAGATGTTAAATTTGATTGAACCTATTTTGAATCATTGGCCAGCAAAACGGTTTTATACAGACTGGAGTTTAGACATTTCTACACGACTTCTACACCATTCATGACACTCTTACGAGAGCCTCGATCTGACAAGGCTACTTAAGAACATGAGTCGAGTTCTTAGGTTAATATTTTGGTTTTTTAGCCTTTTCCGGTGTCAGACAAAACAACACCAAGGGCAGCTTAGCGGTATCGAGGTCTGTATGTTTACTGAGAAAGGAGATGGAAATTTGAGGAGGCTTGCCGTTAGTTAATCTCCAGGGATGAAAAATGGACATCTTTTTTGAATATGTAAATAATAATAATGATAATAATAATATTAATAATAATTATAAATTAAGAAACAAAAAAAAAACGACAGAATATTTCAAAAGAAAGAATAACAAATCTATGTATAATTCATTTTTATAGCAAATAGATAAAATTTACATCTATCTATCTATCTATCTATCTATCTATCTATCTATCTATCTATCTATCTATCTATCTCAGTCTGTTCATATCTATCTATCTATCTATCTATCTATCTATCTATCTATCGCAATAAGTTCATATCTCTTTGTCTCACTCTGTTTATGACACATTACATCTCTTTATACTAGTTCAGGCCTATTTTCATCACTTAATCAATCTATCTGTCTATCTAGTTCTCTTCTCATATCTATCTATCTATCTATCTATCTATCTATCTATCTATCTATCTATTCTCTTCTCTATCTATCTATCTATCTATCTATCTATCTATCTATCTATCTAGTTCTCTTCTCATATCTATCTATCTATCTATCTATCTATCTATCTATCTATCTATCTAGTTCTTCTCTCTATCATCTATCTATCTATCTATCTATCTATCTATCTATCTATCTATCTAGTTCTCTTCTATATCTATCTATCTATCTATCTATCTATCTATCTATCTATCTAGTTCTCTTCTCATATCTATCTATCTATCTATCTATCTATCTATCTAGTTCTCTTCTCTATCTATCTATCTATCTATCTATCTATCTATCTATCTATCTAGTTCTCTTCTCATATCTATCTATCTATCTATCTATCTATCTAGTTCTCTTCTCATATCTATCTATCTATCTATCTATCTATCTAGTTCTCTTCTCATATCTATCTATCTATCTATCTATCTATCTATCTATCTATCTATCTATCTATCTATCTATCTATCTCATATTCCATTTTTTTATTTGTCTAGGTATCTATATCCAACACGCGTACAACTTGAGCAAATCTATTAATATTTATAAGAATGTCAATAATGTTTTCCCAGACTTGCAATCAAACAGAATTTCGTTCGTAGACGCAAAAGAAAATGACGAGAAGAGATTAAAAATCGATCCCACTTAATATATTCTCCACTTTCATTCAGTGAGTTCCGATATCGAATCTTATATTGTAAAGACTTCTTTTTTTCTTCTTTGCTAGTCACGTTTGCATAAAGATGGAAATGTCTTCTTCAAGAACCAAAACTCTACTGAACTTTTTCAGTCATCTTATTTACGGTTGAACAAAATTGGTTGAATATATGCTCCTGTAATTGTAAAATCTACAGTTGCACCAAGAAAAAAAAAAAAAAAAAAAGGAAAAAAGCAGAACATGTTGTAGATAAGTTTATATTAATATTCAAATTTGACTGTAATAATATATAAACAAAATTAACAAAGAACACTGAAAATACTTAAAAAATTACCGGATTATTTCTCTTCAGTAACCTCTAGAATAATTTGAAATATAACCGTTATTATAAAACAGTAAAAATTATTATCAATAATTAACCATTGATCAGGCTGTATATTTTTTATCCATGCTAGTCAATGTTGAAATGTTTTTCTACTGAAGGATGCTGCGAATATCATGGATCGAGCACGTGAGCAATGATGAGATTTTGGAAATGATGGAAGCGAAAAAAAAATTAATACTCAGGAACAAGAATCTGAATTTCCTGGGACATGCAATGAGGAAGGAGGGCTTGGAGAACCTGATATTAACGGGCCAGATAGAGGGGAAAAGAAACAGGGGAAAGCAACGGATAACATATTTGAAGGACCTGATCAGGTGGATGATGGACCGAGGGTTGCATGGTATAACAGAAGGCGTGCTAAGAGCCACCAGGGAAAGGGAGACGTGGAAAGCCATGATCGCTTACGTCCTGAAAGGACAATGCCCATAGAAGAAGACTATATATGTCAACTGTCTATAAGAAATTATAATGTGTACATAAAATGGGGGATCAAATCTATATTATAAGTAATATATAAACTGACCCCTCATTTTGTGGCCACACTGGTTTCTATACATATATTCTAGATTTATGGGCTTGAGCAGAACGAGGGTTGGTAGTGAAACAGGAGAAAGCGTGCTAAGAGCCACCAAGGATAAGGAGACGTGGAAAGCCATGATCGCCTACGTCCTGAAGGGACAGGGCACATAAAAGAAGAAGAAGTCAATGCTTCAAAATATCAATAGTAAATAAATAAAATAAGATATTTAAATAAGAAATAAAAAAAAGCACTGAAATAAAAAATTTAGAAAACCCTATTCCCGAAACTTAATTTGAATATAAATATTATCGGAGAATTTAAATCGGATTTTCTTAGCCCTCTTTCATTGTCATGTATCCTAGAAATTTCAACTGACTCAACCTGATGTTAGGTACAGGTTTTTTGTTTTTGTTTTTATTTTTATTTTTCAGGGTTCTCGACAGGCTCCAAAGGAGAATCTGTAATGTAATCGTTCCAGAATTAGCAGCACGATTCCAGCCACTTTCTTACCTGCGAGATGTGGCTTTCCCCTGACTCTTCTATAAATATTTTCATGGCTTTTCATCCTTCGAATTTAGGTCACTGGTGCCCCCTTTAAAAGAATTTAATCGGGCAACTTGTCTAGCAACAAGGTCCCATAATTTTACGGTTAAATCTACCAAATGCAGCCAACAATTCTACTCCATTCAGCTTTTTTTCTCGCACTTCCTACCTTTGGAACTCCCTTCCATATACTTGCTTTCCTGACAGCAGCAACCTGCGGGAATTTAAATGCAATGTCAATTTAAATTTATTATCCACTTGACTCTAGTCCTTCCCTCAGTCTTTCTACTTCACCCCGTGTATCTTGTTCTTTCCCTTTTTCTCTACATTCACAACTGTCTTCACTTCTGTGTTCACATCCTTCTTTTGCCCTTTCTCTGACACCCCCTGTAACTGGTTCGTCTTTCTCTTTACTATCGCTCTCTCCCTCCTTCCCTCTCTCTCTCTCTCTCTCCATCATCCTATGTATCTTGTTCCTTTTCTTTCTCTCTACCTTCGCAACTGTCTTCACACTTGTGTTACTATCCTCCTCTTGCTCTTTCTCTAGCACCCCATGTAACTGGTTCGTCTTTCTCTTTGCTCTTTTGCTAAAACTTTTACTCCTATATGTAACCCCCTGGGCATCAGTGGCGGTACCGCCTTGCTTGGAGTGAAACGATAAAAAAATGACTTAAGAAAATGTTTGGATTTTTGGGGCTTTAATATTCAAAATTCCTACACTGATAACTTCAATGACACATGTCTGAGTGTATCAAATTTGATTAAAATCGGACCACTTCTATAACCCGATTTTTCCGATTATCGATTTTCGATATTTATCGGGGGTACCTCGACACAAAACCTACCTGAGACCACTCACAGACGCTTATAGTACAGCTGTTTAAATTTTTAAGAAAATCGGTTCAGCCGTTTCAGAGTCTTTAGGTAACGGACGGACACACACACACACACACACACACAAAGTTTCATTTATAAATAATAAATAAATAGATTCTTGTACGCTTTGGACTGATGTCCAGTTTGTTTCTTCACCTTGATGACACGATTGACAGTTGAAAGATTGACAACAACAATATCCGCGATCTCTCTCTAAGGCTTCCCAGTGTTTTCATGTTGCAATTTCAACAGTAAAATGTATACAAGCTGCTGATCTCTCTCTACTCTTAAATTCAGCAAGTCAAGGGACGAAAGAGATGGCTAAAGGCAATTACTTTGAAATTATTTATAGAAAAATCACAGGAATGTTACGTCACGGCAATGGGAAGCCGATTGAAACTGAGATGCCAGATTAGTACCTAAAACTTTGCGTATTCTTCCTTGAATTTTTCCAAGAATTTCTAGATATCACATGAAAACCACTAGAGCAGATGTGGCAACAAAATTCAATGCACGTGGAAATGGTAAAATTTATCAGTGTGCCAGACAGATTCATGTGAAAAGAATTGTCGGTCATGACACAGTGTACCAACTTTCTTAGCAACAGACTTCGTAATTGACTCAATATAATTCCCTTCAATTACAGAAAGTGGAAAACGCTATGCAAAAAGATTATCTGAGAATATATTGCAAAAAAAAAATATGAACAAATGAATTATAAACGGTAAAAATCTATTTTAGAGAAAAAAAAAAGCAACAGGACTTTCTGGAGATCCAAGATCGATTATATCCTGAAGCGATATGCCAGAGAGAAAAAAAAAATATATATATCTATTTTAATACCTGAAGCGAGACTGTATGAAGCATTTTTCGCGTGTGGGGACAGAGCATCTAAATAAAATCAAGCTCAAATTGAACAGGCTTTAACAACATTTTGAACAAGTCATATACACCCTTGGGCAAATTAATTTAAACAACAGTTTTAGGTTCATTTCTTTCAACAAAACATTCAGTTTTAGATCCACTAGAGTGACAGGATTTAATCGATTTGTATTTTTTTCTAAGATTAGTTCATTTTCAGTGGTGTGCAGTAATATATTTTTTTTGTTAATCATATCACGCCAAGCAAGGCGAAAACGCCATTGATGCGCAGGGGGCTACGTAAGAGTGAAAAGATTGGAAAAGAGAAAAACCGGAAACCACATCCTAAACAGGAAATAAGGAATGAGCTTCTACACCTGTACAATAGACGTGGGTGGAGTGTGAACTGGGCGATAGTTTAGTCTATCTACTTCAATTGAAAAACAAGAGAAAAAAAGAAAACAGTAAAAAGATTGAAAAAGAGAAAGCTGGAAACCACATCCTAAACAGGGAACAAAGGATGAGCCTCTTCACCTGTTCAATAGATGTGGGTGGAATGTGAACCGGGCGATAGTTTAGTCTATCTACTCCAATTGAAAAACAAGAGAAAAAAGAAAAGAGTAAAAAGATTGGAAAAGAGAAAGCCGGAAACCACATCCTAAACAGGGAACAAAGGATGAGCCTCTTCACCTGTTCAATAGATGTGGGTGGAATGTGAACCGGGCGATAGTTTAGTCTATCTACTCCAATTGAAAAACAAGAGAAAAAAGAAAAGAGTAAAAAGATTGGAAAAGAGAAAGCCGGAAACCACATCCTAAACAGGGAACAAAGGATGAGCCTCTTCACCTGTTCAATAGATGTGGGTGGAATGTGAACCGGGCGATAGTTTAGTCTATCTACTCCAATTGAAAAACAAGAGAAAAAAGAAAAGAGTAAAAAGATTGGAAAAGAGAAAGCCGGAAACCACATCCCAAACAGGGAACAAGGGATGAGCCTCTTCACCTGTTCAATAGACGTGGGTGGAGTGTGAACCGGGCGATAGTTTAGTCTATTTACTCCAAACTGTTTTCGAAGTGTGTGATGAAATATATTTGTCATTGAAAAATATTGTTATCAGTGACTACATCCGATTTTATCAAGCTTAATTATTATTGTCTCGACTGTCAGTTAGTTGTCCTACGATTATTGTCTGAAAAAAAACGTTACTCCAAAGAAGCCTAATAAATTTTCAACGCTACACGAAAACACTGGCCAGCCTTACAGATATATCGCGGATTTTGTTGGTGTCAACCTTTCAACTGTCAACCGTGTCATCAAGAAATAAACTGGACATCAGTCCAAAACGTCACAGAATTTAGATTTTTATAATCGTTTCACTCCAAACAAGGCAGTCTGGCCAGTGGTGCGCTTGGGGGCTACATAAAAGTGAAAGGTTACATATGAGGCGAGCGAAAAGGAAGGGGAACCAGTTGCAGGGGGTGTCAGAGAACGGTAAAGAGAAGGAAGCAAATACTGGTGTGAGGAGATTTACGTAAAAATATAGTAAAAATGGAAAAGAACAAGATACAGAGTGTGTTGCGGAAACGATAAGAGGTCGATGAGAGATAAGAGATGGCAAATGACGTTGCATTTAAACCCTTAGAGCTATCAGGGGAGCAATTATAGTTCTACAGTGCGAGAAAAAATGACGATACAATAGAAGTGGCGGCTACATTTAGTTGTTTTGACTGCAACAGGGTGGGACCTTGTTACCAATCAGGTTGCACGAGTGAAATCATATAGAGGGGGATACCAGAGAGCTAAGCTCCTTGGAGCAGAAGCCGTAAAAAGATTTGTAGAAGAAACAGAGGGAAGCCACAGCCCCTCGGTGAGAAAGTCAGCTCGGGATCGATTGCAGGTTCTCCACTGGATCTTATCAAGAGCCCCGAGATAAATATCAGCAGCGACCGAGGCCGTCGCTATATATGGCGACGGCCTCGGCAGAGACTGACCAAATATAGAAATAATATTCATGGGCGGATGGTTGATGCTTATGGGGCGCAGGAGTGACAGTCTGTGGCGGTTAACGGATAGCAGCTTCGTTTTGGAAGCATTAAAATTTACCAGACATTACTTAACCTTAGTCCGCCACAGAATTGAGGTCTTTTTACGATGAGCAGCGAGGTTCATTTTGTCCGCCTTGGCAAATTTCTTTGAGAGGCGGGACTAAAATGCGGTCGGAAGAGAAAAACAACGCCAAGAGACGACGTACACGCGATCAGGGAAAGTGTAAAAGATCCTAGGAAGACATTATTCTGCTTCTTTAAATTAATTTGTGTCTAGATCTATCTATCTATCTATCTATCTATCTATCTATCTATCTATCTATCTATCTATCTATCTATCTATCTATCTATCTATCGCAGTCCAAATCGTTAAAAAGTGCAACCTGAAGAGAAAAACAATGCCAAGAGACGACATATACGTGATCAGGGAAAGTGTGAAAGATCCTAGGAAGACATTATTCATTTTGTTTAAATTAATTTGTGTCTAGGTGTATCGCTCTTCATATCTATCTATCTATCTATCTATCTATCTATCTATCTATCTATCTATCTTAGTCTGATCCTATCTATCTATCTATCTATCTATCTAGCTAGCTAGCTAGCTAGCTATCTATCTCTCCATCTATCTATCTATCTATCTTAGTATGTTCCTATCTATCTATCTATCTATCTATCTATCTATCTATCTAGCTAGCTAGCTAGCTAGCTAGCTAGCTTCGTCTGATCCTATCTATCTATCTATCTATCTATCTATCTATCTATCTATCTTAGTCTGATCCTATCTATCTATCTATCTATCTATCTAGCTAGCTAGCTAGCTAGCTAGCTATCTATCTCTCCATCTATCTATCTATCTTAGTATGTTCCTATCTATCTATCTATCTATCTATCTATCTATCTATCTATCTATCTATCTATCTATTTTAGTCTGTTTCTATCTATCTATCTATCTATCTATCTATCTATCTATCTATCTCAGTCTAAATCGTGTAGAAAAATGTAACCGGAAGAGAAAAACAAGATGCGACGTATGCTTGATCAAGGTAATTATGAAAGATCCTAGGATTTTGTTTCAATTAATTTGCACACGTTATATAAGTACAAAACTGGGTTCAGTAGAAAGGAAGCTTTTGACACAGATTTTGGTTGTAGTTTAAATGATTTTGCACTTACAAAAGTGGATTTTCTTTTCAGAATGAAAAAAGTAATTGTAAGTTCAAAAGTTTTAGTCTTTAACGATGACTGAAAGACAAGTCTGTGAACAGAAAACACAATTCGACTACTTATTTGCTGAGTCGTTTGATTTGTCGTGCGTAATTTAATTTGTTTAACTTGGAGCCAGAACAAACATTTGTCAGACTTCATTATTTTTCATCCAGTCGTAACTTGGTTTTTCTAAAATGGATTACTCACAAAATATTCCGAACGCATTATTTTCCTGACGTAAAGTGTTGGCCTTAAGTGAAAGATTACATCGAAAATCATCTAGAACCACATTCGATAGATTAAAATCGAATAAATTAGATTAGATTAGATTTGATTCAGTAAGTCAGTGAAGTGTCATACATGATACACACCTGGGCGATCATGTCTCGAAAGATTATCCCGCAGTAGGTTGAAATTACTTTCTGCGGTAGACTGGTTGCCGACCAAGACTATAGAACCCAATCTGTCCTGTTACTTGACTCATAGCTAGAAGTATAAGAGATGCATTATATTATTAGGTAGTAATTAGTGGGGGATCAGTTTATTACTTCATAACAATAGAAAACCGATCCCCCATTTTATGACCAGTAGAAGCCTTAATCATGATTCCAACTATTAAATTCAGTCACCAGTCAGTTCAAGTGCTATACGTGAAACACGCTTGGGCGATCATGTCTCAAAAGAGACATGACTGACTGGGCAGAAGATTGTCCCGCAGTAGGTTGAAATTAATTTCTTGGGTAGACTGGTTGCCGACCAAGGCTATAGAACCCAATCTGTCCTGTTACTTGACTCATAGCTAAAAGTATAAGAGATGTATTATATTATTAGGTAGTAATTAGTGGGGGATCAGTTTATTACTTCATGACAATAGAAAACCGATCCCCCTTGACTGACTTGGCAGAAGTTTATCCCGCAGTAGGTTGCCATTGTTTTCTGCGGTAGACTGGTTGCCAGCCAAGGCTAAACCAATCTGTCCTGTCATTTAACTCATAGCTGGAGGGAGAAATGATAAATTATATTATTATATTAAGCATAATTAGTAGGGGATCATTTTATTATTTCATAACAATAAAAAACCAATCCCCCACTTTATGCCAACTTGAAGTTTTTATTATGTTTCCAACTATTATATCCAGTTAGTTCGATAAGTTCCATATGTGATACAGGCTTTGGGCGATCATGTCTCGAAAAGGATATGACTGACTGGGCAGAAGATTATCCTGCTTTCTGCGGTAGACTGGTTGCCAGCCAAGGCTACAGAACCCAATCTGTCCTGTTATTTAACCCATATCTAGTGAGAAGAGTCGAATTAATACCTTTCCTAAGGATACTTGCGCGTAAGTGAATTCAATGAATTCAATTGGAATTCGAACTCGGCTCCCCGACTTCTCGGTTCGAGCCGATATCCACTGCAGTACAACGCACATCCTATTCGATCCTTAAATAACGCACGCACACGTATGCGCACACAACTACACAGACGTCCATACGCACACATATATAAAATTAATACATGAAAAAATATACCTGTTGGATACAAGTGTTGACATGGCTGACTCGAAACAGTGTAAATACACTTTTACCGGCCTGTGCATACGAGAGCCTTACTAAAGGAGTTCCGTGTTTCCCCTATGTTCGAACAGAAATTCTCATAATTGTTCGGATACAATAGTCGTTATATTTAGATTCATACTGTTCAAAACATGGTATATCTATTCAGACATCTGAATAACACACACACACACACAAATAGATAGATAGATAAATAGATAGATAGATAGATATATAGATATGATAAATTTAAAGCAAATAAATTCTATTAGATCAATAAAATATTCTCATATATTCTCGTATATCAGTCAGTTAAGTGCCATACGTGATACACGCTTGGGCGATCATGCCTCGAAAGAGACATGACTGACTGGGCAGAAGATTATCCCGCAGTAGGTTGCCATTGCTTTTTGCGGTAGACTGGTTGCCGACCAAGGCTACAGAACCCAATCTGTCCTGTTATTTAACCCATAACTGGAAGGAAGAGACGGATTAATACCTTTCCCAAGGGTATTTGCGCGTAAGTGAATACAATGGATTCAGCTGGAATTCGAACTCGGCTCCTCGGCTTCTCGTTCTGAGCCGATATCCACTGTACCACAACGCACGAAAGAGCTAAGCACATGGGAGCAGTTCCTTCAGACGGGCTTACGGCCGTATCACGTTGAATACACCGGTTCTCGCTCGATCACCGAAGTTAAGCAACGTTGAGACTGGTCAGTACTTAGATGGATAACCGCTTGGGAATACCAGGAGCTGTAAGCGTCTAGTGACGGATGTGCGTTGTGGTGCAGTGGATATCGGCTCGGAAAAAGAAATCACTGGAGGGAAGGGACGGATTAATATCTTTCTCAAGGGTACCAGTGCTTAAGTGAATGCAGGGTATTCAACTGGGAGTTCGAATCCCAGTTGAATACCCTACATTCACATAAGCACTGGTACCCTTGGGAAAGGTATTAATCCGCCCCTTCCCTTCAGTTATGGGTTAAATACAGTGTAGGACTTGGGATCCTGCCCTTAAAACCAAATCCCAATGAATCTTGATAATCGAAAAGAAAAAAAGTATTACAAACATAAAACTTATGTAAAAAAACAACAATAAATTGTTGAAAAGAAAAAGATATTACCATTATTAAATAAATAAAATTTCTTTGGCAATAAATGACCCGCCGAGGTTGATATACCATAAAACAAAAACAACCAACCAACCAACCAACCTTAAGATGGTCAACAGAGAAGAGCTTGACATCGAGAGAGTTTTCTGATCCGAAGAGAAAGTTTTAAAGTTAAACGGCTGCATCAATCGTCATAAATGTAACTACTGGGAGTTTGAAAACCCTAAGTTTAAAACTTCATAAAAAGTTCATTTAAACTTTTCGGGCATCTTTGTTCAGAGCGCCATTTCATTGGAAGACATCGTTGACTGCTTGAGTTTTCGTCTTGTTCGCCAGATTTGACCGCTGCCAAATTTTTCCTGTTGGAGGTTCTTCAGACAAAGTCTGCTTAGCAAAACCCTGTAGCATCGCTGAACTTAAGAACCAAATCCTGGAAAGTTTTGTTTAACGGCATATCAACCTCTGTGGGTTATTTAATGCCGAAAAGGTGAGGTTTTAATGTATTTTTTTAAAAGTTTGATGATACTGAGAAGGTTAATTTTTGTAGGGTCTCCTCTTTTCTATGATAATAGACTCGACGTGAGTATACATATATTCCTGCCATAGAGAGATCCGTTACAGACTTCAGGACTGATCTGTAAGTTACCGAAAGATACCGAAGTTATACAGAGAATACCCCGTCAGTATTTATAGTATCTCTGAGCTCCACTCAGCCAGAACAATATTACACGGATATACTATTTCAAGACGGCTTCGCTTCAAGACTTGCATCTCTATATATATTTTTTACTAATCGTATTCCTGGATGACTAAATTGCGTTCCAGTTTGTATATTTACGTTAAATAAAATCTATTTTTCTTTCTGTCTTGATGTTCATTATTTTGTGTGGTCCCCCACCCGGACCCACAACATCATTTTAATCAGATCTTCATTATTTTTTTTTGCTTTTATTCTTTTTTATTTTAGAAAACTGAAAATACCTTCTAGTTTTGTAATCAAAAATGTTTTGCTGAGAATAATTTTTTCCTTAAAAAGTGTGTTATGGTAATAAATTTTTCTTCAAAAACATATTGTTGGTAATATTTTACTTTCAAAAATGTATATTTTTCTATAAAAGTCTATGCCTATGCATATACAATCTATATATATATATATATATATATATATATATATATATATATATATACAAGTGTATTCATAGTGTTTTGAGTCCAGTTTAGGGGGGTTAACTATTTGCCAATAGCCGGGACCCTAACAGGTACCAAGACTCCGGGTCAGGGTGGACCTGAGCACAAAAGCAACTATGAGGTGGTTCCATGCTCTTCACAACCTCCCAATGTGAGTCCTTCCTGCCGAATACAGTTTACTGTCATACCCAGGACCGAGATTCAAGGAGAGCACACGGAGCTTTAATATAAAACCTTAAATCTACCCTTTCTTACTTTCTATATTGCAGTTGCATATTTCTTCTATGTTAAATTTATTATCTAAACTTACTTATAAATGTAACTTTGTCTGTGTGTGTATGTGTGTGTGTGTCCGTTACCTATAAACTCCGAAACGGCTGAACCGAGTTTCTTGAAAATTTACACAGTTGTACTATCAGCATCTGCGAGTGTTCGTAGCAAGATTTTGTGTCGAGATACCCCCGATAAATATCGAAAAGACAAAGAAACGATATTCAGAAGTTCCAAGGTTGCAGTTCTTACAGTAGTCACAGAAAATCGATAATATATATATATATCAAAGGCAAGATGTTTCTGTATGTCTGTTTATCTGCCTGTATGTCTGTATGTCTGTATTTTTTTCAGCCCTTTTATTTTAGTTTTTGCTTCGGGTTTGGCTCTGAGTAGATATAATTTTACGATATATTTGATATCGATAGCAGGAAATCAACATTTGACTTACATTCATTCATTTTTCTTTCAATCTACGGTTTCTCTTTAACTAGAAACAACTTTTTAGTCTTTCGTGCCAACGTCCAAAAAGTCTGAGCTCCAGGATGATGGATTAGTTTTAAAGCTTTCATTACACCCGAGCAACGTCGGGCTATACTGCTATATATATATATATATATATATATATATATTAGGTGCGATTGGTAAATTGTCGCAAATATTTTATTATTTCAAATATTCTTTTGGTTGAGTCTGAACTCTAGGACGATGGATTAGTTTTAAAACTTTCATTACACCCGAGCAACGGTGCGATTAGTAAATTGTCGCAATTAATTTATTACTTCAAATATTCTTTAGGCTGAGTCTGAGCTCCAGGACCATGGATTAATTTTAAAGCTTTCATTTCACCCGAGCAACACCGTGCTATCCTGCTAGTGTTGAAATAAAATTATATAGTTATTTATGGCAGATCCTATATATTACTAACAGTAAAAACAAATGGATTAAAAATCCTCAGTTATTTCTTATGTTTTAAAAGTGCTCCAGACAAATTAAACCAATATATTGTTATTGTAACAGTTAAGTGCCGTATGTGATAGACGCATTGGGTGATCATGTCTCGAAAGAGATATGATTGACTCGGCAGAAGATTATCCCGCAGTAGGTTGCCATTGCTTTCTGCAGTCGACTGGTTATAGAACCCAATCTGTCCTGTTATTTGACTCATAGCTAGAAGTATAAAAGATGTATTATATTATTAGGTAGTAATTAGTGGGGGATCAGTTTATTACTTCATAACAATAGAAAACCGAACCCCCACTTTATGACCAGTAGAAGCCTTAATTATGATTCCAACTATTAAATTCAGTCAGTCAGTTAAGTGCCATACGTGATACACCCTTTGGGTGATCATGTCTCGAAAGAGACATGACTGACTGGGCAGAAGATTAACCCCCAGTAGGTTGCCATTGCTTTCTGCGGTAGACTGGTTGCCGACAAAGACTTTAGAACCCAATCTGTCCTGTTATTTGACTCATAGCTATAAGGAAAAGAAATGTATTATAATATTAAGTTATAATTAGTGGGGGATCATGTTATTGCTTCATAGTAATTGAAAACCGATCCCCCAGTTTATGACTGTAGAAACCTTAATCATGATTTCAACTATTATATTCAGTCAGTCAGTTAGGTGCCATACGTGAAACACGCTTTGGGTGATGATGTATCGAAAGCGATATGAGTGACTGGGCAGAAGATTATCCCGCAGTAGGTTGCCATTATTTTCTGCAGTGGACTGGTTGCCAGGCAAGGCTATAGAATCCAGTCTGCCCTGTTATTTGACTCATAGCTAAAGGGAGAAGAGATGCATTATATCATTACGCATTAATTAGTGGGGGATCAGTTTATCACTTCATAGAAATAGAAAACCGATTCCCCACTTTGTGACCAATAAAAGTCTTAATTATGATTCCAACCATTAAATTCAGTCAATCAGTTAAGTGCCATACGTGATACACGCTTTGGGCGATCATGTCTCGAAAGAGACATGACTGACTGGGCAGAAGATTATCCCGCAGTAGGTTGCCATTGCTTTCTGCGGTAGACTGGTTGCCGACCAAGGCTATAGAACCCAATGTGTCCTGTTACTTGACTCATAGCTAAAGGGAGAAGAGATGTATTATATTATTAAGTAGTAATTAGTGGGGGATCAGTTTATTACTTCATCACAAAGAAAAACAAACCCCCTATTTATGACCAGTGGAAGCCTTAATCATGATTCCAACTATTTTATTCAGTCAGTTAGTTAATTACCATACGTGATACACGCTTTGGGCGATCATGTCTCGAAAGAGACATGACTGACTGGGCAGAAAATTATCCCACAGTAGGTTGCCATTGAGTTCTGCGGTAGACCTGTTGCCAACCCAGACTATAGAACCCAATCTGCCCCATTATTTAACTTATAAATTTAGGGAAGAGACGGATTAATTCCTTTGCCAAGGTTATTTGTGCCTAAGTGAATGCAAGTAATTCAACTGGAATTCGAACTCTGCACCCCGATCTCTCGTTCCGAGTTGATATCCCCTGCACCAAAACGCACATCGTTATTATAATATCTTAATATAATTCTATAAGTATAAAAATTAAAAAGCTTTCATGTTTCAGAACTATGAATTGTACTTCGTCAGGCGATGGTTGATATCTGGTGATAGGAATTATTCTAATGGAAATTTAAAAACAATTCGATACATTTTTCAGACAGCTAATGGAAAACATGAGAACAGAATTAAGAATCCTTTTTGTCAACTAATAGAAAAATTAAGTCTACGTTGCATGGGAGAATAAGGTGAGTTATTTTAAGGTTTTATATAAGCCAGCTTATGGTGTTTTCACCATGATTGGCAGAGATAATGGTGATATTGCTGCAATAAATGGGTCATGCGTGTCGCAGACTGTGGGTATGTCTTTGTAGAAGCATTTTTTCTGGATGTGTTTTAAGGGTGTTTGTTGATATAATTAGAACTGTGGAATATCTATGTACGTTGTTCATAAAGCAAATGAAGTAATTACCTGTGGCTGCTATCCCATTATATATTAATGAAATAATTCCTAATTTTGGGGAGTAACTGTATTTTATAGCAGAAAATATTTTAATTATACTTCAAGGTGAAAGATAGACAGTGTCGGCAAGTTACTGTTAATTCGCTTCTTTGATGTAACAGATCTTTTTTATAAAATTCCTAGGACCTGAAGAAGGCCGGAGCGTCCAATGGCCGAAACATCGTACAAATGGCAACAAAGATGAGGACAATAGTCCGAATAATGAAAATACTGTAAATACTACCTCATCTCAGAAATATAGACAAATACAATGATCTAATATTAAACGTCGTACAAATGGCAACAAAGATGAGGACAATAGTCCGAATAATGTAAAAACTGTAAATACGACCTCATCTCAGAAATATAGACAAATAGATTGATCTATTATTAAACGTCGTACAAATGGCAACAAAGATGAGGACAATAGTCCGAATAATGAAAATACTGTAAATACTACCTCATCTCAGAAATATAGACAAATACTAAACAAATTAGTATTGTCTCGCTCTGTATCATACACTCCCTTATATGGTATTGGAAGTTGGACAATCTCACCACTCATTCCGAAAATGTAGTAGCAATAAAAACCGTCTTCTGCAGAAGGAACTGGCAATTTCTTGGTCGAAGTGTGTAACTCATATTAATGAATGTGGCAGTAGTAATAAGACTTCTAATAAGAACCAGGAAAAGATGTGCAATTTCGCAGAAAAATAGTGAGGAAAGAGTGCTTGGAAAATCTAGCCTTTAGCTAAGAGTCACACAAAATGGAAAATTGTTGAGAGCATGATCACCTATGTTCTGAAAGCACAAGAAAAAGTATTCGGGTGATAGTCTACAATATTATGGTCAGACAGTTAATTGCCATAAGGGAGACACACTTAGACGATCATGTCTATTTCGAGACATGACTGATTAGACAGAAGATTTTCACGCAGTAGGTTTCATGTATTTTTTGAGGTAGACTGATTACTAATCAAGTTTATAAAACCCTATCTGTCCACATAGCCGGAGGGAAAAAGAGATGGATTAATACCTTACCGTAAGTGAATAGAAGCGAATTCGACTACAATTCGAACTCAGCTCTCTGATTTCTCATTCGGAGCTGATATCCATTATACTACAACTAACATCGATACTAACAACTCTTAACCTCTAGATCACAGAAGAATGCAAACCGAATTATACCCAAAGCACTCAATAACCATAATCTAATGTTGCCTCTTCCAGATCGCAGATGAAAATACATTCATCGTCCAAGAACGTTTTCAAATCCACTTTCGTTATTTTAATATATTGTCCAACTGACAACTACAAACCAAACAGATGGTTAACTACACTTGTTCATAAATAGATTTTCATCCTTCCTCTCTGTCGTTCTTGAAATAATGGGTGACATATCCTTTTCTATATTTATGTTGTTAATAAGATTATTGAATCGAACCGGAGCCAGATTTGTGTCTCAAACACCCAAGTTAAAGGGATATAAACGCATATTTTCCGGCCTGGAAGCTAAATGTATCTTTTCGGATTCCGTTTCTACTTTTCAGGTTTGATTTTGACTTACTTGTCAGAAGCCTTCGGAAAATTTCTAAAGTTATCTGGGTTATTTATGTCATGCCACACTGTGAGAGAACTTAAAGCCAGAAAATATTTTTACATTCTAAGTGTCTTACTTTCAGCTCGTGAAGATATTGACTGACCGATTCGTTTTCTCCGGTTTAGCAAACCTTTGAACGTTATTTAAAGCCAGAAAATATTTTTACATTGTACGATTCTTCTCATGAGCTCGGGGTGATATTGACTGATCGATTTGTTTTCTATGGTTTAGCAAACCTTTGAAAGTTATTTAAAGCCAGAAAATAGTTTTACATTGTAAGATTCTTCTTATCAGCTCGGGGTGATATTGACTGTTTTCTACGGTTTATCAACCATTTGAAGGTTATTTAAAGTAAGAAAATAGTTTTAAATTGTAAGATTTTTATTTTTAGCTTGGACTATTATTGATTAATCGATTCGTTTTCTACGGCTTATCAACCCTTTGAAAGTTATTTAAAGTCAGAAAATAGTTTTACATTGTAAGATTCTTATTTCCAGCTCGAGGTGATATTGATCAATCTATTCGTTTTCTACAGCTTATCAACCCCTTGAAAGTTATTTAAAGCCAGAAAATAATTATACATTGTAAGGCTTTTCTTTTTAGCTCGGGTTGAAATTGATTGATCGACTCGTTTTCTACGGATTATCAACCCTTTGAAGGTTATTTAAAGTCAGAAGATAGTTTTAAATTGTAAGATTTTTATTTTTAGCTTGGACTATTATTGATTAATCGATTCGTTTTCTACGGCTTATCAACCATTTGAAGGTTATTTAAAGTCAGAAGATAGTTTTAAATTGTAAGATTTTTATTTTTAGCTTGGACTATTATTGATTAATCGATTCGTTTTCTACGGCTTATCAACCATTTGAAGGTTATTTAAAGTCAGAAGATAGTTTTAAATTGTAAGATTTTTATTTTTAGCTTGGACTATTATTGATTAATCGATTCGTTTTCTACGGCTTATCAACCCTTTGAAAGTTATTTAAAGTCAGAAAATAGTTTTACATTGTAAGATTCTTTTTTCCAGCTCGAGGTGATATTGATCAATCTATTCGTTTTCTACAGCTTATCAACCCTTTGAAAGTTATTTAAAGCCAGAAAATAATTATACATTGTAAGGCTTTTCTTTTTAGCTCGGGTTGAAATTGATTGATCGACTCGTTTTCTACGGATTATCAACCCTTTGAAGGTTATTTAAAGTCAGAAGATAGTTTTAAATTGTAAGATTTTTATTTTTAGCTTGGACTATTATTGATTAATCGATTCGTTTTCTACGGATTATCAACCCTTTAAAGGTTATTTAAAGTCAGAAGATTGTTTTACATTGTAAGGTTTTTGTTTTTAACTCGAACTGATATTGATTAATCGATTCGTTTTCTACAGCTTATATTTTAGATCGTATGAATGTTACTTTGACGGAGATTCTAACGTCTTAGTGATACATGTTTTACTCATTAACTGATAAGTGTGGAGAGAATATGTGGATTAATCTCTTTCACAAGACTATTCCCGCGGAAGTGAATATAACGAAAGCTGGGATTAGAACTCAGTTTTCCAATTTACAATTTTGATACTTTATACATTACAATTATGATATATTCCGGGAAGGAATAACAGGGAAAAGAATAGTGTAAGAATAATACTTAACACTGAAGATAGATTAGAAGAGATTTATTATACAACAGTACAATAAACCAATAGACGTACAAGAACAATCAACGTATAGTAACAGGAATAACGATTCCTTAACTGAATCACTATGGAAATAAGCAAACATAAAAGCAAAACTAAATCAGCTCATTTGAAAACGCCCAAACCTGTCTGCATCTCTTTCACTAACATACGCAGCATCCGCACCAACTTCCCCAGCGTAGATTCTTTCCTCCATAATAACTCACCTGATATATTAGCCCTATGTGAAACTAATCTTAACCCTTTTATCCCCTCATCTGAGTTCTGCGTTCCTGGCTACCTTCCCCACTTCAGGAAGAACTCCAATGTTCATATGCATGGGCTTGGTGTCTATGTCAGCGAACACCTTCCCTTAGCTAGGGTGTCATCATTTGAATCCCCAGATCATTCTTTCGTGTGCTTCCGCCTCTCACTTCTCAGCTCGATTAGCTATCTCTTCTTTCTCTACCGCTCTCCTTCCTCCCCTGACTGTTCATTACTTGACATCATTTCTGACAATATTGACAAAGCCATTTCTTCCCATCCCTCTGCCCATGTATTCGTGTTTGGTGACTTTAACACCCACCACAACAAGTGGCCGAAGAACGCTGTCACTGACCCTGCTGGTGTCCACACCATGAACTTTTCAATCACCCAATCCCTTACGCAAGTAGTGGACTTCCCCACGCGTTTCTCCGACAACCCTAACGGAAGGGACTCACTTCTGCCCACTCGGAAACTCTGACCACACTGTAGTGTCCGTCAATATTTCACTCCACTCCCGCCCGACCCATGAAACACAGACAAGTAGAATATCCTACTGCTATCAAAGAGCAGACTGGGATTCGTTCCGAGACTTCCTCTATGACATCCCTTGGAACAACATCTTTAGTCTTCCCATCGAAGAATGTGCATCCGAGGTCTCCTCCTGGGTTAAGGCTGGTATCGATGCCTTCATCCCTGCTAGGAAATTCCAGCTTAAATCTCATTCGTCTCCATGGTTCTCACCCGCTTGCTCGGCTGCCATTGCCCACCGGAATCATTTCTTCCGACTCTATCGTAACTACGCGTCGGACCAAAACAGGCGCCTTTTCACTTCAGCTCGTAATAAGTGTAAAAGGATACTTAACGAAGCTAAGATGTTGTTTGCAGCCAGAATGAAGCAACGCATAGCATGGCTCTAAATTCGGCTCTAAAGACTACTGGCGACTCTGTAACAGAGTACTTAATAAGAGTAAGTCCACAATACACCCGCTAATCAACAAATTTGAGGTCCTCACCTCCCCAGCAGATAAGGCTGAATGCTTTGCCCGCAGATTCTCAAACAATTCGAGTCTGGACTCATCTGGAGTTATTACACCCGACTTCTCACCTAGAACCGAGGCACAACTGAATGATGTCCATATTACACCTTCGCTTGTCTCTAAGATAATATTAAAACTTGACCCTCACAAAGCGAGCGGTGGTGACGGAATCCCAACCATATTCTTAAAGAAATGTGCCCCTCAACTCTCCTCTGTCCTTTCTAAGCTCTACAACCTCTGCCTATCTGCTTCCTGCTTTCCTGCCTGTTGGAAATCTTCCTTTGTAATTCCCATATTTAAAAACACTGGAGAACCCTCTGACCCTGCAAATTACCGCCCTATCAGCCTACTTCTGATCTTTGGCAAAGTGTTCGAAGCCATTATCAACGCCGAGGTGGTTCAGCATCTCACAGCACACAGGCTCCTCTCGGACAAGCAATATGGTTTCCGCTTCACCAGGTCTACTGCTGATATGCTAACGACCATCACCGAGTACATATACCAGGCACTCGATAGGAATGGCGAAGCCCGAACCGTTGCATTGGATATATTTAAGGCGTTCGACAGAGTTTGGCATGCTGGCCTTCTATGTAAACTGCGGAGCTATGGTATAACTGGACATTTGTTTGAACTAATCCAGTCATTCCTCTCTAACCGCACAATGAAGGTGGTATTAAACGGACATGCCTCTCAGAACTACCATACAAACGCAGGTGTCCCCCAAGGCTCCATCTTAGGTCCTACACTCTTCCTGATATACATTAATGATCTCCCTGATTCCATAAGATCCCAAATAGGTTTGTACGCCGATGACACCACAGTTTACTCTCGCCTCTTACAAAAATCTGGTCTAGGCGTCAAAGCTAACCTCGTAGCCGAGATTGAAAAAGACCTCCAATCCATATTGGACTGGGGTAAGAAATGGCAAGTAAATTTTAATGCTTCTAAAACGAAGCTACTCTCAATTAACCATCATCGACAATCTTACCTACCTCCCATTAGCATGGACCAGGCTTGCCTTCCAGAGAGTAAAACACTACGCCTCCTTGGCGTAGTGTTTTCAGCGGACCTCAAATGGAATGACTATATTGAATCCATTGCTAAATCCGCTGCTATGAAAGTCGGTTCTCTGTGTAGGGCCCGGAGGTTTTTTCCGTCTAAATCTATCCTGCACATTTATAAATCTACAATCCGCCCGTGCATTGAATACTGCTGCCATATCTGGTCGGGTGCCCCTGCTATTTTCCTCGGGCTTCTCGATAATGTTCACAGGAGGGTCTGTAATGTGATAGATACCGACTTGGCAGACCGCCTGCAGTCTCTCTCCCACCGGTGCGACGTGGCTTCCCTGTGTCTCTTCTATAAATACTTTCACGGCTTCTGCTCCGATGAACTTAGATCACTAGTGCCCCCTAAATACGAATTTGAACGAGATAGATTAGCAACTAGATCCCACCCTTTTACAGTGAAACCGATAAAATGCAGCCGTAACTTCTACTCCAACAGTTTCTTTCCTCGCACTTCCCGACTGTGGAATTCTCTTCCAAATGATTGCTTCCCCGACGGCTACAATCTCCAGGAGTTTAAATGTAAGGTCAATAGACACCTCCTAACACACGAACCTGCTCCCATTCTATCAAACACTCTTCCCATCTGCCCAACCCTCATGCTCGCTATCCTTACTCATCTGTCACCTTCCTCCTGACATTCCCTATGTCTAACCACTCCTTCTCTTTACCTTCCCCTATGTAGCCCCATGCGCAATAGTGGCAGTGGAATGCTTTGCTTGGGGTGAGATGATTAAAAAAAAGTAGCAAATGTCTCCGCCTATGACGTATGCGTCCGTCTAGTGACGTATGCGGTATTTACCAACCTTCCCACACAAGGCTAGATGTGACACAAGGTCTTTTTATTGTGGGTCTTCCCGGCCATATAGCCTGGCTAAAAATGTCTGTCTATTTTTGCCCAGTTGTATTTCTATCCTTCGGCGGAACCACGACTGGGTTAGTTCTCTCTGCTCGGAAGCAGAGAGCGCTCTCTACCCGATGGCAGAGCGCTGACAGTGTCATAGAGTCGTCAGTCTAGTGACGAATGCGGTATTTAACAACCTTCCTACGTAAGGTTATATGTGACACAAGGTCTTTTTATTGTGGGTGTTCCCGGCCATATAGTCAGGTCACAAAAATGTCTGTCTATTTTTCCTCAGGCGTGATTCTACCCTTCGGCGGAACCACGACTGTGTTTGTGCTCTCTGCTCGGAGGCAGAGAGCGGACAGTGACGAATGCATTATTTAGCTGCCCCTCCCAGTAAGGGCAACATATGACACATGGTCAGTTTATAACTGGGATTTCCGGGCTATATGGCCCAGCCAAAAAATGTCTATCTAATATTCCCCAGTCGTGCTTCTACCCTTCGGCGGAACCACAACTGGGTTATTGCTCTCTGCTCGGAAGCAGAGAGCGCCCTCCACCCGAAGGCAGAGAGCTGACAATGTCATACATCCGTCTAGTGACGAATGCTGAAGTATGCCCCTAGTCACTGTCTTTTATAGACTAGACCATAACCATGACTGGGTAGGATAGGATGTTCCTCTACAAGTTACTAGATTGTTGCACGAGGTATTCCCAATCTGTCACCCATCTAGGATCTGGTTAGGCATAACGCTGCTAAACTTCTCTAATCCCATGTGAACCTGTAATTAAAGGGAATTTTTTTATTCGTTTCACCCCAAACAGGGCGGTAACGCCACTGATGCGCAGGGGGCTACATAAGAGATTACATACGAGGAAAGTAAAGAAAAACACGAACCAGCTGTAGGAGGTGTCAGGTAGTAGACTTATTATATCACCTGTACTTTAAGATTTCAACAGGCAGTATTCGCAAACTGCCCCCCATCTTGTTAGTGACCGGCACGACGTTGCTTAATTTCTGTAATCTTAGGGAACCGTTGTTTCAACATGATGCAACCGTAAGCCCAATAATAAGCATTAAAATTTACGAGCCATTTCTTACATCAGTCCACCAGAGATTGGAGACCATTTTCAAGATCAACAGCGAGATTTGCTTTGTAAGCTTTGGCAGATTTCTAATCTATGCAGGAGTATATATGCAGGAGTATATATATATATGGTGGAGTCGTCAACGTAAATGGCTTCTTGTGATTTGATGACATCTAAAGTTATTTATAAATGGGACTTTGTGTCTGTATGTGTGTGTGTCCATTACCTATAGACTCCGAAACGGCTGAACCGATTTTCTTGCAAATTTACACAGTTGTATTATAGGCGTCAGCAAGTGTTCTTAGCTAGGTTTTGTGTCGAGGTACCCCCGATAAATATCGAAAATCGAAAATCGAAAAAATCGGGTTATAGAAAGAGTGGTCCGATTTTAATCAAATTTGATACACTCATAGACAAAGATATAAGAAACAATATTCAGAAGTTTCAACGTTGCAGTTCTTACAACATTGCACAAAATCGATAATATATATATATATATATATATATATATATATATATATAAAAGGCATGTAAGTAGGTATAATTGTAGTTCTTAGTCTCAGCCATGATACCATTTAATCAGAGGACTTATTTAGCCTTCAAAATTCAGTTTACGACGAAAAGACTTATTTGATATCGATAGCAGGAAATCAAAATTTGATTTACATCCATTCATTTTTCTTTCAGTCTACGGTTTCGCTTTAACTGGAAACAACTATTGCTTTTTAGTCTTTCGTGCCAACGTCCAAAGAGTCTGAGTTCCAGGACGTTGGATTAGTTTTAAAGCTTTCATTGCACCCGAGCAACGCCGGGCTATACTGCTAGTCAATATATATTTGGACTTCAGATGTCATATAATAAATGTTAGTAAAATAAAAAAATATGTGCAAGTGGTGTAATGTTTATGTAAATGTGGTCGAAACGAGTTCCAATAGGCATGAATCCCTCTCAAGCTATGGGTTAAGTAGTAACCGAACAATCTGAGCTTCCTTACCATTGGTGAATACCATTTAAACTCAAAAAGCAAAACTGAATTCAATCTTCACGATGTCCGGAGACTCTGTGGCACAATGTGCATCAATGCTTTATTGAATTGCTTTTTCTAAAACTGACAGTTTGAACAATTGCATTCACGATTATTAGCCAATAATCTGTGTGCAAACCTAATGAAAGTTCTAAACAACTGTTAGGCCATCATCTGTGGAAATTGCGGTAAGTGCTTATCGCTAAATTAGTATTTCAAAGTGTGTATTTTCAGACGTCAATTGTTACTTGGTTTTTTCTTTTCGATAATCGTTGTCGTTTTCAATTTCTGCTGACACGCGAAACTGTTTTTCATCGCTCGTAAAATGCCATGCAAAAATTAAAGGTGACATTCACACTTTTAAGAACGACAGATATTGAAACGTTATATTTCGTTCTCAATAGAAATCTTTTGAGTAATCCAAATTCACTAATTAAATGCTTTCCTAATTAAAGTATGAAATATACTGAAAAGGCAGCCTGCTGGATAAATAAAATAATTAAAATGTTTTCTATCATTCTAGCAACTAGGCCTCACACTTTTACAGTGAAACCGATAAAATGTAACCGAAATTTATACTCTAACAGCTTCTTTTCTCGCACTTCCCGCGTGTGAAATTCCCTTCCATACACTTGATTCCTTGACAGCTACAAACTCTAAGAATTTAAATGTAAGGTCAATAGTCATCTCCTGTCTCACTAACTCGCATCCTTTCTCTCAAGCTCTTTTCTCCATCTATTCCGCGCCCATCACACCAGAATTCTCATCCTTCTATTACCGTCTAGCTGACACCCCCTATAACCTACCCTTCTTTCTAAGCACTTTTCCCCTATGTATCCCCCTGCGCAACAGTGGCAGTAAAACTGCCTTGCTTGGGGTGAAATGATGAAAAAAAATAAAACATGCGATTAGCTCAATTTTATCAACAATATTATTTTTCTGTCTTAATTTGTACATATAAATTTATGTGATGTGCATCTTGTGTGACTACATACATACATATACATATATATATATATATATCAGTCAGTTAAGTGCCATACGTGGAAAATGCTTGGGCGATCATGTCTCGAAAGAGATATGACAGACTAGGAAGAAGATTATCCCGCAGTAGGTTGCCATTGCTTTCTGCGGTAGACTGGTTGCCGACCAAGGCTATAGAACCCAATTTGTCCTGTTATTTAACCAATAACTGGAAGGAATAGATGGATTAATACCTTTCCCAAAGGTATTTGCGCGTAAGTACCTTGGGACAGGTATTAATCCGTCTCTTCGTTTTATTGGTTATCAATCTTGCCTCGATAGATCAATTACGACTGACTAGTGAGTTTTTTGATATTCAGTGTGTGCTCCACACGTTCAGCCTTGTGCCACAGCTAAGCTACGCTTAAAAAAAAAATTTTGAGAACTTTACCGTGGTGTAATATTTCTCAACATTTTCTTAATGGATCAATGACTAGTGAATTGGATCCTCCCTGGGTACACCGCACATTCGTCCGTGTTCCATATCTAAGCTTTGCTTAGAAAATCATTTTGGCTACTTGGGTGTGTATGATGGTTAAAAAGAATCTTCTTCTATGTGCGTTGTTCTTTCAGGACGTAGGCGATCATGGCCTTCCACGTCTTCCTATCCCTGGTGGCTCTTAGCACGCCTTCTCCTGTTACTCCTCGCAAACCCCGTACTGTCATCCACCTGCTCAAGCTCATAAATCTAGAATATAAATGCATAGAAACTAGCATGGCCACACAATGAGGGATCAGTTTCTATATTGATTATAATATGGATTTGATCCCCCACTTTCTACCCACATTATAATTTCTTTAAACAATTAGCATATATATTCTTTTTCTTCTCTGTGCCTTGTCCATTCAGGATGTAGGCGATCATGGCTTTCCACGTCTTCCTATCTCTGGTGGCTTATTCCTGGTGTCTGTGAGAATTATCGGTTGCTATCTCTTGTTGTAGAAAATATTTATATAATATATATGTTATATATTCTTCTCACCGTTGTAGTATTTCCTCTTTCTCCAAAATGATTATTCCATCCTTAAGTTTTTTGTCCTGTCAGTTCTTTTATTTCTTTATGCATATCTGCTTTATTATTCCTGCTTAATCTCTCTACTTCTGCACATTTGTCATTGACCCATTTCTCTTTAGCCTGTCTGCATTTTCTTCTTATTTCCTTGTGTAGTTCCCTGTACTCTATTCCATGTCTTGATATCATTTTCTGCCTCCTTTGCATCATGTCAAGAATCTCCTCAGCCATCCTCTCGTTTTTTTTCTGCGCCTAAATTCTTTTGGGACAAAGTTGTTTGCTGATGTCACCATTGGTTCCTTTAGCCCGTCCCATTTTGAGTGTCCTTTCCTAGTTTTTTCTTCGTATTTGGTTTTCACGCTGTTAGTGTATTCTTTCTGTAGGTTGAGGTCATTCACGAGTGTGTTGTATATCAGTTTTGGTACTGCCATAGGCTTCTTCAAACTTCGGAGTTTAACTTTTAGTTTACAGATGACTGGGATGTGGTTGCTTCCACAGTCGGTGCCTGGAGAGGCTTTGCTTTGAGCCATTGCATTTCTGAATCTCCTGTTTATGGTTATGTAGTCTATCTGGGTTTTTTTTGTCACCTCCTGGGCTTCTCCATGACAATAGATATTGTGGGTGTTCTTGAAACCAGGTGTTAGTTATTACCTAGTCATTTGCTATGCACAATTTGACCCGTTTTTCTTCTCGTTCGTCGTGGATTCCTAAATCAAAGTTTCTAGTTGTCATACCTTCTCTCTCCTTGCCTACTTTGGCATTCAAATCTCCCATGATGATCCTGATTTCATGGCTTTTTCATTGAGCCTTGGCATTATCTAGAGTGGAGTAAAAATATTCTATTTCTTCCTCGGTGCTTTGTGCTGTTGGTGCATATATGACTACAATTGCTATGTTGAACGGTCTCGTTTTTAGTTTGACCAGAACTCTTTCGGATAACTGGCAGTATCCCAAAACACATTTCTTCATTTCTTTGTCCAGTATTAAGCTGACTCCTTTTTCATTATTTTTGCCTCCTGCGTAGATTATCCTATGATTGTTGCTACCGAAGTCTCCATTATTTGGCCATCTGCTTTTGAATATTCCCAGAATATTGATTTTCAGTTTGTTCATTTCCTGCTTGACATTCTCTAGTTGTCCGCAGTTGTTTAACGTCTTGACGTCCTTTATCCCCAAGTTAATCCTTTCTTTGTTGTGCACAGTCGCAGTGTAACGGTCCAGAGACACCTGTTGCTCATGTCGTTCCTTCCCAGGCGAGGGACCGATTTTGGGAAAAACTGTTCTATTTACGCCGTTGTTGCTAATAGTCGCTGTATGACGGTCAGGAGACACCTGTTGCACATGTCGGTCCTTCCCAGGCGAGGGACCGATTTTGGGAAAAACTGTCCCCTTTACACCATTGTTGCTAACAGTCGCCGTATGACGGTCAGGAGACACCTGTTGCACATGTCGGTCCTTCCCAGGCGAGGGACCGATTTTGGGAAAACTGTTCTATTTACGCCGTTGTTGCTAACAGTCGCCGTATGACGGTCAGGAGACACCTGTTGCACATGTCGGTCCTTCCCAGGCGAGGGACCGATTTTGGGAAAAACTGTCCCCTTTACACCATTGTTGCTAACAGTCGCCGTATGACGGTCAGGAGACACCTGTTGCACATGTCGGTCCTTACCGGGCGAGGAATTGCTCTCTTTGGAAGCAAACCTCTTCACACCGTTAGGTTTAATATATTTTGGTTGTATAACCATGATTATACGGAGGATAAATTGATAGTGGAGTGGTATCTTGTTGCCTTCTCCACGGTGATTTATTGAGACACCACCTCTAGTTAGCTGGCAGTTGACTCATCAAGAGTTCCTCTGCCCTTTGTAGGTTTAAATTTTTTATCCTTCTGGGTTGCTAACATCCCGTAAAAAAAGGAAGTGGGGGGAAGAAAGAACATATAAGTTCAAACAAATATTCATGTAATAAAAAAAATGGCAATTCCCCTAGTTAGGAGTAACTAGGGGAATATATATCCAGTAAACAGAAGATATTTTCTTTAAAATTTCGTCTTTTTTCAAAGAGACCTTCTGTTTCATTTGGATAATTCCGGACAATGCATATCTTGCAATAGCACGTTGTCTAAATTTGGTGAGGGGGAGGACAGGGAGATGAATTATAACGCTTTTAAATATTTGACTTTACAAAAGTCAATTTTAGATTAAACATTCATATATTTTTAAACTTGAGAATAACAAAAAGAAAAAATAGTTAAAATGCTTGATGAGTTAAATTTAAAAAATAGTTAAATAAAATAGAATAAAATAAAATAAAATAAATAAAATAAAATAAATAAAATAAAATAGAATAAAATAAAATAAAATAAATAAAATAAAATAAAATAAATAAAATAAAACAAAATAAATAAAATAAAATATAATAAAATAAAATAAATAAATAAAATAAAATAAATAAAATAAAATAAAATAAATAAAATAAAATAAATAAAATAAAATAAAATAAAATAAATAAATAAATAAAATAAAATAAATAAAATAAAATAAATAAAATAAAATAAATAAATAAAATAAATAAAATAAAATAAAATAAATAAAATAAAATAAATAAAATATAATAAATAAATAAAATAAAATAAATAAAATAAAATAAATAAAATAAAATAAATAAAATAAAATAAAT
>JBBBDQ010002184.1:62500-65000 GCA_037127315.1 Ascarosepion bandense
TTAGGAATATGGGGAGCGCTATGAGTAAGGAATGTCTTTGATGTTGTCGCTCCTTAGGTCAGTAAGTAGTTTTGAGGCAGGGAAGAAGGAAAGAGGTAAGGGAGGCGAGCGTAGTATGCCGCTTGACTTGGTCAAGGGAGATACTAATTAGTCTCTTCTCCTCGAGTCGGTCTGCCTGTCGGTGCTTTCTGTATCCGTTTTTTATATCTTCTTTTTGGATCGCAGTAGATCATTTGGGATTTCACACTTGTATTTGGTTCTGGGCTTCCCATTGGCTGATAAATAAAATTCGCGTAGGCTCGCAAAGTGGAAATTTAATATTTAATTAATTTTTAGTTTTCAACTGGAATATCTGCGTATTTAATAATATATATTAATAGTAATAATTAATAAATAATTAAATATTAATTATATTAATAATTTATAATAATAATAGAAATTTGATATAATAAAATAATAAAAATATTTATATAATATAAAATTATTTCATAAATTTAAATAATTATTTCTATGAAAATATAATATAAATTTATGAATAATATAATATAAGGATATTTTGAACTCCTCTCTCGTTGAACTATTAGCACCTGAAGAAGGCCGGAGCGTACAACGGCCAAATCGTTGTAAAAATGGAAACAAAGATAAGGATAACAGTCTGAATAATGAAAAAATAAAAATAAAAAAAGGGTAAATACAAGCTCATCTCAGATTTATAAACAAATCCTAATGTTTACTTAAAAACGAAAGAAAATTATTTGTTAGCGACATTCGTGAAGTTTAAGAATTGTTTCTTGACAGATTTTTTAATGAAATATGTATAAAAGAGGGATTGCTACCCAATTACACAATAATTATATTACATGAGCCTATAGCCATCCAGGAAATTACACCGGAGTTTATTGCCAGTTCATTTAACGTAACTTTTATGAAAGAGATAGCTGGGTTGCTGCTCAAATGCACCCCTCCACACACACACACACACACACACACACAGACACACACACACATATATATATATATATATATATATATATATATATATTAATCATTTCACTCCGAGCAAAGCAGAAATGCCACTGATGAGCGGGTGGCAACATAACTGTAAAAAGATTAATTAGAAAAGAGTGAGGAGTACAAACTAATTAGAAAGGAGGAATAGAAACCTGAGAAAGCAGGTGCGATGACAGATACATAGGTGGAGAGAAAGGGAAGGATATACGGGGGTGGGGAGAGTGCTAGTGTCCAGTGGTTAATAGATGAGTATTGACATTGCATTTAAATTTCTGCAGGTTGTAGCCGTCAGGAAAGCAAGAATATGGGAGCGAATTCCACAGGCGGGAATTGCGAGAGAAGAAGCTGCAGGAGTCGAATTGTCGTCTGCATTTGGCTAACCTGACTGTGAATGGGTGGGACCCAATTGCCAGTTTGGTTGCACGAGTAAACAACTGTTGAGGAGGCACCAGTGACTTAAGTTCGTCCGAGCAGAAGCCATGAAAGTATTTATAGAACAGACAAAAGGATGCCACTTTTCGACGTATGGATAATTCTAAATGAAAATGTTTTTTTTGCTATTATTACTTTGCAAAATTTTACAAGGCAAATGGCAACAATTTACCCATCGCACCCTTTAGATTTGCTATATATATATTTCGATTACCCGTTGTTGTACCATTTGGATCTGAAGAGCCGCGCTAAGAACATCAAAGCGGTGAAATATGTATCGACCGAATTAATAATCAGAAATCCGTTATAAAATATTACTCTGTTAAATTCTTTTGGAATTCACCCGGATTACATACCAAGTGTACTACATTATATATATATATATATATATATATATATAGCTAAATCTACTGCTAAGAAGGTTGGGTCACTATGCCGATCCAGGATGTTTTTTCCGCCTGAATCCATCCTGCATATATACAAGTCAACCATCCGTCCGTGCATGGAGTACTGCTGCCATTTATGGGCAGGCGCCCCTGCCGTTCTCCTCAGTGTTCTTGACAGGCTCCAAAGGAAATTCTGTAATGTGATAGGTACTGATCTGGCGGCTCGACTGCAGCCACTTCCCTACCGTCGAAATGTGGCCTCCCTTTTTCTGTTCTATAAATACTTTCATGGCTTCTTCTCGGACGAACTTAAGTCACTGGTCTGCCTCCTCAACAGGTGTTTACTCGTGCATCCAGACTGGCAACTGGGTCCCAACCATTCACAGTCAGGTTAGCCTAATGCAGACGACAATTCTACTCCTTCAGCTTCTTCTCTCGCACTTCCCGTCTGTGGAACTCGCTCCCATATCCTTGCTTTCCTGACGGCTACAACCTCCAGAAATTTAAATGCAATGTCAATACTCATCTACTAACCACTGGACTCTAGCTCTCTCCCCACCCCCGTATATCCTTCCCTTTCTCTCCACCTATGTATCTGTCATCGCACATGCATTCTCAGCTTTCTATTGCTCCTTTCTAACTAGTTTGTACTCCTCACTCTTTTCTAATTA